>VXBO01008078.1:167117-185245 GCA_013400135.1 Rhinoptilus africanus
CGGGGGCCCTGCGGGGGTTCGCCCTCCAGTACTTCGGGCGCCTCAAGGAGGAGGCGGCGGCGGCCAAGGCGGCGGCGGCGGCGGAGAAGGAGGCGAGCGGCCGCAAGGCGGGCACCCCCGCGCCCGGCCATGACAGGGGCAGCCAGCCGCCGCGCCGGGGCCCCCCCGACGCCCGCGGGGTCAACTTCGCCGAGGAGCCCATGCAGACCGACTCCGAGAGCGGCGAGGACGAGGAACCCAAGTTCCCGGGTGAGGGTCCCCCGCCTCGCCGGGCCCCGGGGGGAAGGAGGGTGGCGGCCGGGCTGGGGCGGCTCCCTCAGGTGGGCCGGGGAGCGGGGGTGGGTCCCGTTCTGTGAGGGGCGGCCTCCGCGCACAGGCCCCGGCCCCCGCCCCCGCTCCCGCTGGTCGTGGCTCGGTGGTGGGGGCCCGGGGGCGTGAGGAGACCGTGAATGGGGAGGGGGCAGCTCGCCCGCTTGCCCTGTGGCCAAACCAGGGAGCCCACGGGAGGTTTCCCGTCTCCCGCGGCAAACTTGAACCTGCCGGGCTTGTCCCTTTTGTTCAGCAGGGCGGGATGCCGGGCACACGGGTATGGCCAGAGACCCCGGCTGTGGCGCTTATAGCGTGTGGGCCTGTAGCCTTCCTGACAGCAGAGCTCTGTGTTTGCTTTTTTAAGAGCACAAGAGAGCAAATCTACATTTTGTCATTAGTCCAGTGGTATGTCCACCTTAGAAAACGCCCCTCATGGCCAGGTTACTGCATTTACGCACTTGATGAAGCGTTTTACATAGGTGCACTTACGCGTGTTTCAAAAAGCAGGGCACAATTTAAAACGTAATTTCTTCTTGAAGGCCAGGGTGAAATTGCCTGCCGTGGTGGAAGGGCCGGTGGGGCAAGCTGTGAGGATGGCAAAGCACAGCGTGCGCTATCTTTGTGTTCGAGGGTAACACCTATCTGCTTGCAGAGAGGGACACCTTATCTTTGTGTGGCTGAGGGGCTTTATTTAGAGCCGCTGTCAGCCCACCAGACGGGTGGTAGCCATCTCCGAAGGGTGTGCAGCTCCGTCTTTGTGTGGCGAGCAGGCTAACAGAGGGGTCAGTCGGTACAGTTAGATGCGGAGAGGTCAAGTCAATGAGGTTAGATGGAGAAGAGAAAGCGTCCAAGCATCTTTATTGTTAGCTTTTTTTTTTTTTTTCTTTGAGAACAGCTTGAAATTGAAGTTTATCTCATCAGATCGTTGAAGCATTCGACCCTCCAGGTCATGCTGGAGGTAGATTTGCTTAGCAGAGTACAGAAGCCAGCTGTTGGCTAGACAAAGATCAGTGCAGTCTTAAACAATAATGTCTTGTGTGCATTTTATCAGGCAAAAATGTAGACGTTTAAGAACTGGGTAAGTTTTCTAAATGCTTTATGTTACACCATAAGACAGTCGCCATTCTTTTCATCTGTTCTTTGCAGCTATACCACGTGTGTTTAATGAGAATTTGAATCTGTCAATCAGGGTCTGCAGATTTATGTGGTAATTTTGAACTCTAACGCTGATTATGTGAGATTAGTGAAAATCTGGAAATTTGCTGTCTTTGAAAATTGAAATGGTGATAATGCAGAAGAACAAAATTATTGGCCTAATTCACTAACACTAGATGTGATTTTCAACCATGAATTATTATAACACTGTACAAACTCATTGGTGAATGGAGAACTGGAATGTTGCACAGAGGGAAGTGCAGAAACGTAGCTTGATTTATTAGCATGTACGCGTGTCAAATGTAAAAGTTTACAGGGCGTTTTAGGAAGCTTTATAAGCTTTTCTAGTGAATATCTGTAATCAAGATTCTCTTGATATTGTTTGTGTTGTGGTCATGAAGAGGGAAAACCATTGTCAATATTCTCATTAAGGGACATGGTAGAATGGCTAGGTTTAACTAATTGATTTACGCATTTGACAAAACCCCTTTTAAATATCACATTTTTAAGCCTAACATGTTTTGAAAGTTTAATTGTATTATAGCTTGTAATTTTTTGTCGGTTGGAATAATTAATAATTAAAAGTAACAAAAATGGAAATATTTGTGAAACCATGTGGAGGGTAAATGATAAGTTACAGGAAATGATTGCTGGTGGTGTGCTTGTGTGTGTATGCATTGTGCAGGAGTGTGTATTTTAAATTAAAATTTTACATCTGCCCTGAATACGTATTCTTTTAAGGTAACATGACAATGTGTCCACTCAGCCTTTTGTTAGTAACTGGAGGCGTAAAGGTTTGTATTCAAACCAGTGTTTAAATGGGTTTGAATACCAANATGTTACTAAATACCTATAAGCACTGCAGTTGAACTCTTTGTCAGTATTAGTTTTGTCCTTGAAATGCATTTTGGAAGGTACATCAGCATTATCCTGTTTCAGAAATAATGAGCTGAGGCATAAGCTGTGTTTAAAAGACAAAAAAAAAAAAACNATGGGGAGGGGGCAGCTCGCCCGCTTGCCCTGTGGCCAAACCAGGGAGCCCACGGGAGGTTTCCCGTCTCCCGCGGCAAACTTGAACCTGCCGGGCTTGTCCCTTTTGTTCAGCAGGGCGGGATGCCGGGCACACGGGTATGGCCAGAGACCCCGGCTGTGGCACTTATAGCGTGTGGGCCTGTAGCCTTCCTGACAGCAGAGCTCTGTGTTTGCTTTTTTAAGAGCACAAGAGAGCAAATCTACATTTTGTCATTAGTCCAGTGGTATGTCCACCTTAGAAAACCCCCCTCATGGCCAGGTTACTGCATTTACGCACTTGATGAAGCGTTTTACATAGGTGCACTTACGCGTGTTTCAAAAAGCAGGGCACAATTTAAAACGTAATTTCTTCTTGAAGGCCAGGGTGAAATTGCCTGCCGTGGTGGAAGGGCCGGTGGGGCAAGCTGTGAGGATGGCAAAGCACAGCGTGCGCTATCTTTGTGTTCGAGGGTAACACCTATCTGCTTGCAGAGAGGGACACCTTATCTTTGTGTGGCTGAGGGGCTTTATTTAGAGCCGCTGTCAGCCCACCAGACGGGTGGTAGCCATCTCCGAAGGGTGTGCAGCTCCGTCTTTGTGTGGCGAGCAGGCTAACAGAGGGGTCAGTCGGTACAGTTAGATGCGGAGAGGTCAAGTCAATGAGGTTAGATGGAGAAGAGAAAGCGTCCAAGCATCTTTATTGTTAGCTTTTTTTTTTTTTTCTTTGAGAACAGCTTGAAATTGAAGTTTATCTCATCAGATCGTTGAAGCATTCGACCCTCCAGGTCATGCTGGATGTAGATTTGCTTAGCAGAGTACAGAAGCCAGCTGTTGGCTAGACAAAGATCAGTGCAGTCTTAAACAATAATGTCTTGTGTGCATTTTATCAGGCAAAAATGTAGACGTTTAAGAACTGGGTAAGTTTTCTAAATGCTTTATGTTACACCATAAGACAGTCGCCATTCTTTTCATCTGTTCTTTGCAGCTATACCACGTGTGTTTAATGAGAATTTGAATCTGTCAATCAGGGTCTGCAGATTTATGTGGTAATTTTGAACTCTAACGCTGATTATGTGAGATTAGTGAAAATCTGGAAATTTGCTGTCTTTGAAAATTGAAATGGTGATAATGCAGAAGAACAAAATTATTGGCCTAATTCACTAACACTAGATGTGATTTTCAACCATGAATTATTATAACACTGTACAAACTCATTGGTGAATGGAGAACTGGAATGTTGCACAGAGGGAAGTGCAGAAACGTAGCTTGATTTATTAGCATGTACGCGTGTCAAATGTAAAAGTTTACAGGGCGTTTTAGGAAGCTTTATAAGCTTTTCTAGTGAATATCTGTAATCAAGATTCTCTTGATATTGTTTGTGTTGTGGTCATGAAGAGGGAAAACCATTGTCAATATTCTCATTAAGGGACATGGTAGAATGGCTAGGTTTAACTAATTGATTTACGCATTTGACAAAACCCCTTTTAAATATCACATTTTTAAGCCTAACATGTTTTGAAAGTTTAATTGTATTATAGCTTGTAATTTTTTGTCGGTTGGAATAATTAATAATTAAAAGTAACAAAAATGGAAATATTTGTGAAACCATGTGGAGGGTAAATGATAAGTTACAGGAAATGATTGCTGGTGGTGTGCTTGTGTGTGTATGCATTGTGCAGGAGTGTGTATTTTAAATTAAAATTTTACATCTGCCCTGAATACGTATTCTTTTAAGGTAACATGACAATGTGTCCACTCAGCCTTTTGTTAGTAACTGGAGGCGTAAAGGTTTGTATTCAAACCAGTGTTTAAATGGGTTTGAATACCAATCTAAAAGTATACTTCTTTTGTGCATTTGCTTTCTGTAAGATGCCATTCTTGAACTTAAGTTGAGGGGAATTTCTTTTTTTATCTCGCCTTTATGAATAATCGGATTGCTTCTGTATAGTCCATTTGTCCTGTTTGAATACTTCTTTCATACAGGAGAGGAAAACACATTGGAAAAGTTTATAAACAAACATAAAATAAAAACCAGTGGGAAGGAGTTCAGACCTGGTGGTGGTATTGTTTCTTTGTTAAAGCAGTACACTTGAAATGTCAAGCTGGTGGTATTCCTTAATTAATTCAAACAGAATGTTGTTGAGAGCTCCTTGTAAATGCTGTTATCTCCAAGCCTTTTTTATCTCCCCTTTATTTCCGCGCTCCCCNATCCTTTTTCAGAAATAATGATCTGAGGCATAAGCTGTTTTTAAAAGACAAAAAAAAAAAAAGCAAAATCCCTGTACTCAGGATTAAGAGTCATATGTGTCCATTACATCAGGTGCAGAAATCAAATAAAGGTAAAAGCAGTTACCTTGTCTGTGGGGAGAACTTTGTCGTATCGGTGTCATAGTTCTGAATTGGCACCTGGAGTTAAGGTGACCTCTGAGATGGTATTCTTTAGGTTCAGAGCACTTACATTATCCCCTTCTGAACGTGCTGCTTAATTTGGGAATGGTTTTTAGGTCTTCTAGTTGTGTTTTGGGCTTTGTTTTTAAATATATTAAGTTGCCCTACAACTTAACTTATTGATGTATTAGCGTTAATCAGTGGCCACAACTAATTCCTACTAATACAATAAATAGCAATTACTAAATTGAATAGGACATATAGATAAAAATGAGCCGCCTTTTAGCAAATTCTTTTAACTTTTTGCCGGTTTGAAATGCATATTAAAGTCTATTATACTGTATCTGCAAGATTTGCAAATACTCAGTAAGTTATTTGTTCTTTTACAAATGACTATACTTTTCTTTTTACATTACCACTTACCTGTCAATGTGCAACTTATTTTGATGGGTAATAACCCATGTCACTTGTAATAGCTGTTTTTAAATATTTGCCATAGCTAAACATTCATACTCTGTTTAGCCTTAATGTGAATTAGAACAGTTGTTTTTAGAGGTAACGTTGATGTTCTTTGAACTCAAAAATGGCAATTCTGTATTTGGTGTCATGTAGCCTCTGTTTACTTTGTTTTTGTTTTGTTTTACTTCCATTTGTGTTGGTGTTTTTTCTCAGATAGTGATGTATTTGAACAGGAAAATACTACAGCTGTTCCTCTCTTCCACCATGTGCTTCTGTTGGTGTATTGGCTGCTTTGAGTCCCTTCCTTTAAAACTTGAGCTAGAAAATGCAAGTATCTATCTCAACTTTACCCACTGCTTATGCTCAAATAGTGTGAGATCACTGCTTAGGTAAAACATATGTATTCTAGCTTACAGTATCAATGTTAAATGCATGTCTTTATTTTAGTGCCTTTATTCAGCCTGAATTGCTTTACATACATGCTGTTCATACAAATTTTGAAATAGTAGGTAAATTGTAGAAACCAGAGTGTCAGAGAAGACTTTACACACAACCATGCCAGCTTTGTGATGATAAATCTGGCTTCATCAGTTGTGTTAACCTTATTTATGGGTTAAACAAAGACACTGAACAGTTCCCTGCAGGTCTGTCGTGTGATGATGATGGGTAGGTTAGAGCAGTGGAAGAGGTCAGTGAGAGCAAGGGGGCAATATAAAAATATGTATAGGTTGTAGTAAGGTATCATTAAATTCGGGACCATATAGAAAAACATGTGAATTTCTTAGAAATTTGTATATTCAAATTAAAACCTGGGTGTTATGATGGGTGGTGGCTGAAAGCATTACTATCTAATGTGTGCTTAGGCAACTTTAGGAATGAAGTTTTAATAATTTCTACGGTCACTCATCTGAAATATAAAAGGAAATAAAGCATTATTTGTATGGTCATAAGGACAAACCTCATCAGACCCAGGCTGGAGCAGCCTTACTGTAGATGCAATTTAAAGAAGTTCCCAGTTACAGGTGAGTCCCTTGCAAGCATGTGAGCATGGCATCGTTGGTGCACTTCTTGACATCCTTTTGGGCTACACCTCCTTGCACTTTTCTGGGTTGTTTCTAATGTGGTTCAGAGCATAGTGTGTGTAGGAGACCATTCGGGGCAGGCATTTGGGATGCAAATAGCTTCTGGAGGGAAAGGAATTTTATTCTCGTGGATGGGTGCCTTGCAGGTTCAGTGGGCCTTGGTGGCCAGGGTATGGCCATTGTCCACTCTTATCTAGTAGTATACGGAGTCGTGTAACCAATATAACCACAAAGCTTTCAATCCTTGATGTAAATCTTCAGAAGAATAAAGCTTTTTGAAATAATAGTTTTCAGTATTTTCGACGGGAGCAAACAAAAATATTTTCTTTCTGCCAACAGTTATTTTAGAAAGCAAACCTGAGCAAGTTGGCAGTTCAGTCTTTTTTTGTCTCTCTCTTTTTTTTTTTTTTAATCCCTTAATCTGACCCAGGTGTTTTATTCAGGTTGAGAGAATTGCAGTCCAAAACTCTAGTTTGACAAAATCATGAACAACTAGAAATGTGCACTTGTAATGGGTAGCACTTAGAAGTCTTTGTAGTATGGTTCCCTCTCGGGCATGCATATATTTATGATTGTAGATGAAAAGCATACTTTTGCTATAATCACTTTTTTTTAAACTTTAAAAAAAAAAAAGTATGTTTGTGTTAAAAATTCAGTTGAAATGATAGCAGCCTCCGCTGTAAAGTATATATGTATGCCCACTCAAAACAAAAGCGTGGATGAGTGAAGGTGTCTCTGCTGGCTATTATTTTGTTAAAATTTGTGCATTTAAGAGAGGCAGAGGAAAATTCCAAAGACCTAAGGACAAAAAATTAGTAGAACTATATAAAAAAACATTTGAATTTATCTGCAGCTTCTTTTTCTCTAAAGAAACAACTTGAACTGGTTTTGGCTGACTGCTCAGCTTAGAAAAAGAAAATATCATTAATTCAGGAAGTGTAGGAAGACATAAAGTTTTGTTGGCATGAGTTTATAATGACTGCATTATGAATTATAAGGTATAAACAGTGTTAGTACTAACATTTGCACACCGCCACTCTAGTTCTTGCACGTATCGTGTCTGTTTTAAAGGAAAACTGGCTTCCTCAAGAATGCTCTAGGAGTTTTGTGTTACTTGCTGACTTTGCTTCAGTTTCCCAAAGAAACCTTACATTTTTTTGTTCCCCGTGTTTGCTCCTGTTTATTCATTTACATGAATGGATAAACAGTTACTTAGTATTTTTTTAAGTGACCAGAATAAAGATGTGTCCGTGGACACTAAGAAAGTGTCTATTCTTAGAATAGACTCCTGTTGAAGTTGTCAAAAACAACATAATGGCCTAATGTTTGTAACCTGCAAAGTGGTTCTTCGTGCGTATGTCAGTAAGGGAAGCTTGGTTTAATACGTATATATCTCAGGGTTTATCACCAGTCTGCTATGCAAAAGTATTGTGTTCTGTTCTCTATTTCTGTCCAGTGAGATCCCTCAGCCTGAGGGAAATCAACCTTAAATAGTGAAATCTCTGCGGACTCATTGCCCTTAGCTGCTCCTGTAAATCTGGAACATATGGTTTGGAAATCGCACATTTAGGTCACAAGGTACAGATTAATCAAGGTACGGGCTGCTGCCCCACTTCTGGTTTTCCAATATCAAAGATGACCTCTAAATTGGGAAATTTCATTTGTCAGGACACAGTGATGAAAGAAACAAGAAGGCAGGGTGGAAGGCAGGACATGGAGTCAGAAAAGGAGCCAGCGTGTGGTAAGGAAAGTGCAAAGGTAAAAGCAAGAGGAAAGAGGAGGGACAAAAGTAAGGGGAGGAAGACAAAAGAATAAGAGAGTACATGCGAGAGAGACAGCATTAAATTGTCTGCTTTTACTTTCTCAACCCAGATATAACCCTGCTCACCTTATGTATACATCCCAAATTTATGTCCTGAATTTTCTACTGAAATTCTGTTTGGCTTATAAATGTATTTCAGAAGGGCATAAATACAACCTTAAACTAAAATTAGTGGTCAGTGCAGTGTATGAATGTGAACTCGGTCATTTGCAATCTTTTAAATATTTTGACATGGTCTTCCATCATATTACTGCATCTGGAGAGTCCTAACACTTACATTCGCTTGAGCGTGTGTTCTAATGAAAGTTTCAACTCGAGCTTTTCATGGAGAATCCAGATTGTTCTTGACCGTTTTCTGTTTCAAAAAAATAACTGTAGTGGTCATTGTCCAGAAAGTCAATAGCCATGTGAGTGCAGCTGCAGTCTTCATAGAGAGTTAAGATGGTTTTGGTGCTGATGGGGAAATGAAATATTGAATAGTACAGAACAAACACTTTGTGAAATGTCTTTTTCTTTATTGCGTAATAAAAATCACAGTGGTTATTTCACCAACTACTATTTTAATGGAAGTGCCTGAAAGTCATGCTATAGAAAAACTATTCCCACTCCAGGTTTGAGCTCTTCTTTTGAGCTTCAAATGAGTGTAATTATGGAGAAGTTCTGTGCTTTAAAAAGGTGATTTTAAAAAGGCTTTGAGAAAAAGAGGCATTTAAAATGGTTTAGAATTCTCTGTTGCTGGAATAGGTCTTGACGTACATGAATTAGAAGAAAAAGAGGTGACTTTACTAGGGATAATACATTTATCACATAGACTTTTTTTATATTGTAGGTTGTTATATTGATGTGGGCACATAAAAGATGAAGTCCACATACACATGAGTTACTATGTGCTAGGTAAATCTGTTAAAAGAAATATGCACATCTATAAGTAGATATTATTACCATAAACATCAATTTTGCTGTTGCTTGAAAACAGTCTTATGAGAATTCTAAAGGAAATATATACTTTTTTTTTTTTTTTCCTTTGGGACATTGGATGATGACACATAAGCTAGATAGCTTTATGTAGAGGTTTTATGCTGAAAACTCTTATCCTTTCAGGGAACCCTTTCAGGCTAATCCTTTCACTTGCTGTGTAGGAATGATAACCTGTTTACTTCATGAAACTGAACAGGACATTCTTACATCCATGCAAATTTTGATCAAGACAAGTCATTACAAACTTTGTGTTTTATCTAAATTTTTGCTTTCTAGAATACATTTTTGTTCTGTAGATCTGTTTTCAGTCATAGTACTAAACAAGATGTTGAAGAGGGTGAAGTTTGCCTTTGAGTGTCCTTTGTTTTCTCTTTATTTTTTACTTTTCTAATTGACTGGCGTTATTGCATTTTTCCTTGAAGAAACACTTCATGTTTGTCAATTCTATTTTTCATTTAAAAATTTGAAGGGCTCTATTTCAAGGTTTTTTTGCATTTTGTGATAAAAATAGCAGAAGTACACAGAATTTCTATTTGCATCTCTAGGCAGTGTAATGCGTGAATCCAGATTTAAATCAATAGAGCAAATAACCTAGAAGACACATAGCTTTAGGACTACATCAAAAAGATGATGCTAATCAAATGTCCAGTGCCTCATTCAGCATTTTAAATGATACCATGTCACACAAAAAAGTGAGATCTGAAATGAAAGGGGATGTAGACAGGCAAGGGTGTCTGAAGTGCAAGGGAGTAAAATGCAGGTTGTAGGCATGAGGTACCCACAGAGTGAACTGAACAACAGCCATATGTCAGTTCACCACCCTTTCCATAAAAGGCATCCTTTTAGCAGTGCTGCTCAGAAAAGTAATTTACAGACCACAGATAAAATGAGGAAATGATAAGGAATGAAACAACAACAACAAAAAAATCTGAATTTTAATTTAGTCTTGCCTTATTGTGCTATAACACTCTGGATAATGGAAGGCAAAGTGGTAAAAAAACCGTGCTATAACAACAGAAAGTGTTTTTCACTGCTATTTTTACCTTTTAAATTGCTGTGCTTAATGATATTAATATTAAGAAAAAAATCATCAAAGTGAGAATTTGAAGCTAAGACCTTGCACGGGTAAAAACTGATCATGAGAATAGCTTTCTTACACATGCTGTTCCAGTTATTTGACTAAAGTGTTTTTTGTAAAGCTGGGCTAAAAGGGACAATTAGTAAATATTATGAACACTTCCTTAATGGATGGACTAGAAAATTGCTGTATAAAATAGATTTTGAAAGGAGAAGTAACATGATCTTTCATGCTTAGAGTTGTTCCAGATACCATCCTGCTTTTATAAAGATCGGCATCAACCCTTTCTGAATCCCTGTAGTGCAGATGTAAAATGTGTTTTTATAAATAGTGATAGTCTCTTCGTAGTGTAACTTTTTAGCAGACATGTCTATTGTAAAACATACTAGAAAGGAAGAAAAGAAATCATTGGCCAACACTGGAAAGAAAACATTCTTTGGAAAACCTCAGTATAGACTATAAATAAAAGATGTACAGAATCCTCAGTGTTGGGATTGATACAAGCTGGAACTAAGTGTAAACGTTCAGACTTGCTAGCCTGAGAGCGGGGACTGAAAGGTTTGGTGTGCTTTCCCATTTTGATTTTAATGATAGAGTTGTAATGCTAGTGTGAAAAGTAAAATCCATTGCTGTGAGTTATAAGGCATTTGTAACTGTTGCAGGGTATGGATTAGCTTGAACTCAAGCTGTCCATAGGAGCGTTATTGTGGCCTTTTTTGTATGTCTCCAGGAATGAGTATATATTGTCACTGCACTGATCTTGTCCTTCTGATTTGTTCCCTTTTAGATCCTCTCTCTGAAGCTATAACACTTCTTTTCATTGATACAACACTTCTTTTCCTTGATACTTAAGGAACTCCATCGTTAGGCCAGTAATTGCCTTTGGTAAAAAGCACGGACTAATGTCTTAAGTCCTTGAAATAGGTATTGATCAAGAAATTTTTACATTTTGATTTTGCAATGTCTACAAGCTACTAAGTATGTTTAAACACTCTTCCTAGATTAACAGTGATTGAGAGCTTTAATGACAAAAACTTTGTCTAATGGAGAGCTGGGACTGTCCTGAGATTTCTTGTTCTCTTCCAAAACAACGTTTGTGATACTCATCCCACAGTCAGAAACAAATAAGATGTATACTATAGACGTATGTTAGGATTTTCTTAAGGCTTTGAACACAATGTTTTCTACCATTCTAATGAAACCGTTTTGTTGTCATGAATGAATTTTAAAATATGTAAGTTCTCAATTATAGAAACTATTCAACATTAGAGGGACAGATAATATTTGGGTTTTTTCAATTATGCCTTATTTCTATTGAAATTGAGGAGTTAAGATCCAGGTACCTTTATAGATCTGCTTCTTCATGAGTCTTTTTAGTACTAGGCCCAGTCATCATTTTATCTTAGTTCTGGGTGGGGATTTTTTCCATTTTTAATGCGTAGTGTTTTCTCTTTCCAACCATTTCGTTCAATACCTTTGAGTAACATTCAGACATCTTTCTCTAAAAGCCATCTTTTAGCTGATAATTTATCTGTCTCTGTTGGTTTTTAATAGGTACTCAAAACATGAGAAACTCTGATCTAGCCTTCACCGCTACATTATTTAAGGATTTGTGAGGTAATTTAAATATAGAGTTAATAACGTTCCTTCCTGTTGCCTCAACCTACAGGAAATATTATTTAATGGCTAATGCATGTATAAAAACTTGGTCTGAAAGTAGATAGATGGTTATTTATTCTTCGATACTACTAACTTCAGTTCTTAGTAAAAATATATCATCAGTATTTATCTGCGTATCTCCCTTGCTAATCTGTCAGTTTTGTCCTTCTACTGGAATGTAGCTGCTGCTGGCAAGTGAGGTGGGAGTAGACATAGATTCTTTTCCATTATCCACGTTGCAAAGAGAAGTAATTAGTTCTTCTGCTTTTTCTTTCTTAGGAGCATGAATAAAATGGAGTCACTCTTTTTAAGTGCACCTGAGTTTGCTGTCTCTCTGGAATGTAGCGTCCTATGAACATGGCCCATGTGTAATTATTTCAGCTTATGGCCTCAAAAAAAATGAAAAAAGAAGAGAAACAATTTCATGCTTTCTCTAAATCCATCCCTCAAATCATTGCATTGAGCACAGATGCAGGCTTTGGGCTGTATAAGGAGATTGGGGAGTCTTGGGATCAATCAAAGAACAGTTTGAGCTTGTGAGAGAAAGGTATGCTTTCCATGCAGAAATGAGACGTTTGTCCTTTTCTCTGACTTTGTTTTTGGAGAATTTTGGGAGTGTGGCACAGCCTCTAGAGTAAAGTTTCTTCATGTGAACTTCTGTAAATACTGCTAGAAAGACCTGACTTTTGTGCTACTGCCAAAATTGGATCCAGTCATTGATCTCTTTCCACCAAGAGAGGTTTTTCCTGGGAACGTTATATGGAGCTTAAGAGTAAAGTAATGACTTGCAGCCTACTTCTTCTGTCTCAGCTGTCTCTTTTTGCTGAAGGATCTTTCTCATGCACTGGATTTTAAAACAAAACAACAACAAAAAAACCCACAAACCCCCAAATGGTAGTAAGAGACAGTAAAACAGTAAAAGACTGTAACAGCATTTCTGATTTTCACCTTTTGTTGCTGTTAACAGTGTATCAAGTGTTTTGTGTTCCTTTTGCTTTCTGCAATATGCGAAATTAAGAAGGTTGCTTGACCTGCTATTTATACAGAAGCTGAATCAGTGGCTAACAACCATTTCCCTTGTTTTCAGATAAACGCTTGTTTGCAGTTTTGCTTGACACTAATGGAAGATAAATCACAGAAATGTGTGCGATCACACTTCAGAATTGAAAGGAGGCAGGTTGATATTTACAGTTTTAGCACAACACTTGTGGTCTTTATAGCTGTAACACTAGACAATGGAAAACAATCCAGGAGTGAGTTGAAGTAAGGTGCGTGTGTAGGCCTTTTGGAAGAGGCAAGTTCTCTAGGATCCAGATCATTGGTATGAGCCTGTACGTCATTGGGTGCTTATTGGACCGTACTTTTTTCTGTTAGAAAGATGTTTTTATGTCTAACTATGTCAGAATTCTGCCACTGTAGCATCGTAATCCCTGACAGAATCAAAACAAAGCATGGGAATGAGCTTCAAAAAGAAATGCCCTTAAATCCGAGAGGGTAAGGAGCCTGTTAGCGTTTCTCACTAATGAAGCGGGCTGTTTGTCACCTCTTCTGGCTGGGAGGTGACAGACCCAGGGTCCCTCTGGGGGCGCTGGCCCCGGCTCCCTGCCCCCGGGGGGGAGCTGTCCAGGCAGGCGGTGCTGGAGGCCCTCGCCGGCTGCTGGGCACCACCTGAGCGTCCTGCCGTGGGGAAGGGGGAATTCAACCGTTGAGAAAAATTATCTTTGCTCTTCTTGTGTGCCTAGAGACTTCTGTGCTATCTGAGACGTGTTTTACTTCTGAGGAAGGAGTTATCATTCATGGCTGTGGTAGAAGTCAGTACGTTGCAATCCGTTGTCTCACCTTCCTTCATTGCAAGTTCCTTGTCGGTGGATTTTGGGTTTTTTAATGTTTTATTTTCTGAAGAAATAATAAAACTAACTACACAGCACTGAACATACAAACTGGCACATACCTCTATTGTTTCTTTAAGTCATAGTGAAAATCATAATGTGAAGTTATTCTGGCACACTCATTGATTGGTATATGTTCACTTCAGCTGTGAGAAAACCAAAAAAACCCACGTGTTTTATGGCCTGAAAGAGACAGATGGTGTATGGCATGGAGTTTATATCATACTTTTTCAACATTTAGTTTTATTCAGTACAAAATTGGAAGCATGTTACTGAAGGTACATTACAGTGTTCAGATAGGGGAAGCACCTGAGTGCCTGTGCTTCAGAGCCATCTAGTACTGACTAGCTGGTTGGCAGACCAGTACTGAATTTATGTTGACCCTTCCTTCATGGTGAATAGCAGTTTAGTGTCAGCTGCTAATTTGCACAAATCAGTAGGAACTTTTTTGCTTTGAGACTTTCCTAATTGTTACATTTAAGGGAAGTTGTTCAGCAAGTTCAGAAGCGCTGGAAAGGGGAGCAAGGAGGAAGTGGGTGGATAACATAGTGGTATAACCTTTGCTGTGAACCAAGGTGAAAGAAATGAAACAGGAAGCAGTTTTTTCTGGAAATGAGGTAGTTATTAGTAACAGCAATTAATAGCAACAGAGCATGCAGTAGCCCTTATTAATTGTTTTTTTTTCCCCCCCAGCAATTGGTATATCATTTACAAAACGAAATGTCTCTTGCTGGTTTACAGTAATTAAATTGTTTGTGTTTATTTTAAAATTGACAGACCAAATTCTGTGAAAGTGCACTCTTTCCTCCTCAATATCAAGAATAGAAACATAATTGCTATTACACTTATGGCAGTTACCTGCTACTGTAACTGATACTCAGAAAGTAATACAGAGGAGTCTGGTTATTGCTGAGAAGTATTCTGTTGTGATTTTTGTTTTGTTTTCATTTGGAAAAGGTACAAAGGTCAGAATATAAACACATGCGCTGTTTTAAAAATGTAAAGGCAGAGCCAAGAAGATTTACGCATTCATTCCGGAAACTCTACTTTATATTTACTTCTGGCTAGGAACTGACATTGTTTAACTTGTGTTCTGCGTTCCGGGACAAAACAGTTTATAGAGCTGTAGAACTGCCCTTTTTTTTTTTTTTTTAGGTGAAGGCATGAGTTTAGCTTTCATCTCAATGTTAGAGTTTTTTATGGAGTGCATTTTAGGTAGTAAACTTCATTTTCTCTACAGACCTAGCCTCATACTTTATCTTGCACAAATCGTGTATTAGAGATTCAATGGTTGCAATGCTTTCTAAAGATAAATTCTCTTAGTGTAGTTTATGTTTGAGCGAGGAATTGAATGCATATAACTGATTGTACTTCTGGGAATGGAAAGAAAGTTGAAGTTTTGTAGTCTGTAATTGGAAAGTCACACAAATTGCAGTTAGACTGTGAGATGAAACTCGCCACTAGATATAAACTGTCACTTTTTTCTGTTTGTATTGTAAGGAAGCTTAATCATAATTTGAAGTTTTAAAAATTTCTTTTGATCATCAGTAGTTTTGATTTCCAAAATAATATGTATTATTATTTTTGACTGCTATTTTCTATCGGTCAAATCCTACATGTTTTATGCAAGTGGTTTGATTTCTTAGTGACCTCTTGTTTTAATAGCAAAGAGGATAATTTGTCTCTGGAGCTGTGAAACAAATGAAAGAGGCATGTTAATCAGAATTATTGGCATATCTGTAAAACTGGATAGCGTTCATCTATAATACTTACAGAAATTTTAAGGTCATGATATAATAATGCCTACAGGGCCTATGAAACTATATGATTTAGAAAATACATACGTGTCTATTTTTATAGACTGGCCTGATGAAGCTCTTACAGTCTGTCAAGTTAGTGATAAACACATTTTTAAATGAGTGTATATGCTACAGTATAGTAACTGAGAGCAACTTTTCACATATCCAACTAGTCGTAAGAGATGCTTAAAAAATTTTGAAAAAAAAAATTATTTAAATACTCTGGGTGAAATCCACAAGACAAAGGAATTTGGAGTGAAGGCTAAGGTTTGGTCTTTTCTAGTGTCATCTCTTGGTAATCATCCTTTAAAGAAGAATGATCAGCAATTAAAATATGGCTCTGAGAGTTAAGACAAATTTGATTAAATCTCCATGTGTGTTGCAGACTTACTGTGTGCCTTTCAGTAGTTTGTGCTGTATCCCTGAGCACACACTGTAACTTGGTAAAGTGGAATACATGCCATCCCCATCTTTCAGTGACCTTGTAGCAATATGTGTGTGAAGGGCTGTGAGGGGCTCATGTAGGATTGCTTGCTTGCAGTATTTTAAAACAAACTCCAGTATCTGGAGTCCAGGGTCAGGTTTATGCTGGAATTTGAGAAATTTTTGTCTGGTGCATCATTTTTTCTGTCCAAATGTAGAGAATAATGGATTTATCTTTCACTGAAATGTGCAGGAATACCTGAATAATCAGCAAAGCTCTTGTAAGGAGAGGAAACCTATATGGCCTCTTTAGCTGCCTGTAAAAGGAGTACCAAAACAGAGAAAGCTTTATTGAATTTTGCCATTGTCTTACACAGATTATATCTGAGCCAGCTTTCCTTCTTATGATTTTATCATAGGAAAGTGCTGGTGAGGTTGTTGATAACCATGATATTGTGCTCTAATGAAAAGAAGAGCATATTCCCAAATGGGCATGAACTCATTTAGGGGAGTGTGGGGGCAGAGCCGCGGGACAGGCTGGGGATGGAAACTCTGTGTGAGCCTGAGTGAGTAAGAGGCAGCAGGAAAAGGCAAAACCATTTCCTCAGCCAGCAGATGCCCCCCAAATAATCTGCCATTACAGGGAGTAGAACATGCAGGAGGTGACCTTGGGTAGCTGCGTCCACAACAGCCAGTCCTTCTCAACTGGAGCAGACCAGCACAAGCACAACCCTACATGAAGCAAATGCAGAACTGTCTTGTCTGCACACTGAAGAGATTGCATTGCTTGATATTCCTAATGCATACTGTCATTTACCAAATTGTTTGTACAGAAGACAGTGTGTGGTTATTAGTATGGACTCCTGCCATTTAACCATTACAGAATCTTACATTAAACAATATGCTTTTCTGGTCACCCTTAACATGAAGGTCATGTATAGACCCAGCCTATAAAACTTGAATAAATTTGTCTCATGTCAGTGTTTTTAAGTTGTCGTTGTTTGTAGTGTTGTGTTTTGGGTTTTTTTTTTAAAATCCGCTAGTAGGACAAAAAACAGAATTCAATTATTTTTTCTTGTCCAAAGTAACTTCAAAACGAAAAAGTAGCATGGTAGTACTTGTGTTCACTTCTAGTACCCTAATGTGGATACTGGGAACATAAGTTAAAAGTATTGTTTATCCTAAATTTATGAAGTTGGGTGTCCTTTTAGTTTCATCAACTTTCTGAAGCAGTATACATTTTTTTTTTTTAATGTTGAGAAAGCAAGGAAGAAATGTTAGAAGTTTACAAGTGTTTTACAAAAATGGATTTTATTTTTCCCACTGAGTGTATAATGTAAAAACATACATATTCCAGTAAATTGAAAAAGGTACTTTAGTCTATCTTCTTTGTGGACACTTGGAACATCCAGATCACTAGGTTGGAGTCAGGCGTTGTACCTGCTTTTTAGCATGCTTGCTTGCACAGTGCCTTGGCTTCAAGAGAAGAGCTTTCAGTTCTTGCCCTTGGAATATGGCATGGCCTGGGGAGTAGGGCATTTGTTTTGGAGGTGTGGGTTGCTAGTCTGACATATAACCAGTCAAGCAGACTCATTCCTTCTTTTTTGTTTCTCCTTTTTTTTTTTATGCAGTCTTGACCTTTTCTGTTCACCAGCTCTAAAGGAAGTAGAATTACTTTGAAGGCAGTGGCGGTTGGGAAAGGATGCTAGACAGGACTAGTACCACTTCGTCAGACGCAGAGTTTCTGCCATGTCCCCAAAGCAGAGAGTCTGAGCAAGACTCCAGATCTCCATCAGCATCTGTTGGTCTGCCTTCATTCTGTCTCTGTATGCTTACCTGTTCAGTACCCAAATCTCAAATTATCTGCCCAGATAGATAACTGTAAATAGACAACATGAAAAAGTGTGTGTTGGACTTCTTGGATGGGTCTAGAGGGAAGGGATCTTGGGGTCATGACCACATACATTTGTTACGATTGGGTTTAGCTATATTTCAGGTAATGGTGTCATTATCAAATGTAATTTTGCTAGGGATTCAAAACTGCGAGCATAGAGGTTTTATGCTTTTTTTTTTTTT
>VXBO01008078.1:185264-266752 GCA_013400135.1 Rhinoptilus africanus
TTTTTTTTTTTTTTTTTTTTAAAGCCCTCTGGTGAAAGACCATTCTTTTGTGCCAGGAGTTACTTCATTGCCTGATGACTAATCAGCCCGTTGGAGAGTTTATTATCAAGAGTCATGGAAAGTTGGCCCCTGGTAGGAATCTCACAGATAGTTACTGAAGGAAGTCAGGACAACGTTCTCAAGCTTTGCTAGACAGGACTGGAATGAAATGGGAGTGAAAGTGATTGTGATGATGAAGTTTACTTAAAACAGATGCAACTTTTCAAATGCTGCCCAAACTGTTGATTAAAATGGAGTAACACTGAAAAATCCACTACTCGTCATTACTGGACATTTCTGAATGTGATCTCAAGTAATGCAGCCATAAGGCATAATACAATTCACAGTTTTACATAGTCTCATTGAATGTTTTTCGTGTGTCGTGGTTTGGGCAGTGGAGTGGCTTCTGCCAGTGTGGGCTGCAGAGTGGTTTGTGCTGGTGTGGGACTTGGGGTGGCTTGTGGGATTTGAGTAGCAGCAGCGTATGTCGTATAACACCATCTCCTGCACGAATTTTTAATATGAAACCACCCCTGCAGCACATTCAGGAGAATCAGCAACAAAATCTTATTTTTAAGCAAGTAATGTTCGTTCAAAATCCAAAAGGTTTCCACCCCATAGCTCTGATGGTGTCAATTTGCGGTAAGCATTAAAGGGAAAAGTAAACTTTCAGCAGGTAAAATTGAAAGTGTAGTTATAGAGTCCATTACGTGATGCCCAAGATATGCAGGTAAAACCATTGTCCAAGTTATCATACCATAGATCTGTATCCCAAACCACAGCACAGCAGCACATTTAAACCTCCACATACAAACACAAAGAGCAAATTAACCATACAACATATTCAGCAGGTTGAGCAGCATTGCATCAATTAACTTTAAACAAAACTCTAAAGGCATAATGTAACATTTAGCTTAAGAACGATATGGTATGAGCTGTCTTTTTTAATTTCTGAGCAAGATGGAATTCTAACTATTCAGGCAATCTGTCAGAGCCCTGGTCAAGCCCCTCTCATGCCCCATGCTGGGCGACAACAAATCTTGTGGTTTGGGCTGGACTGGCCGCTGAGACCAATGACAGATGCTCTCCCCACCACTCCCTGAAGGGAGAAGAGGAAGAGAGAGAAAGATTTATAAGTTTAGAAGAAACTAAACTACTTTAATGAAAATATTAATAGTAAAATAGAAAGAAAATAATTAAATATCTACAATATATACAAAGCCAATGTCAAGCTCCCAGGATGATGATCATGTCACCAGCAGGCACTGGGAAAGTGCCAGGCTGGACTCAGTGATGGACAGGAATTGGATTCTGGATCTGGATTTAGGAATGCACGAATTGGGGTCAAAGTCAGATGACCAGACAGTCCTCCTCAGACGTCGGCCATTGAAGAAAGAGACCTGACTCGTTGGTCCTCAGCTTTTATACTGAGCATGATGCCGATGGGATGGAACACCCCAGTGGTCATTTCTGGGTCACCAAAACTGTCCTGNAAAGGCATAATGTAACATTTAGCTTAAGAACGATATGGTATGAGCTGTCTTTTTTAATTTCTGAGCAAGATGGAATTCTAACTATTCAGGCAATCTGTCAGAGCCCTGGTCAAGCCCCTCTCATGCCCCATGCTGGGCGACAACAAATCTTGTGGTTTGGGCTGGACTGGCCGCTGAGACCAATGACAGATGCTCTCCCCACCACTCCCTGAAGGGAGAAGAGGAAGAGAGAGAAAGATTTATAAGTTTAGAAGAAACTAAACTACTTTAATGAAAATATTAATAGTAAAATAGAAAGAAAATAATTAAATATCTACAATATATACAAAGCCAATGTCAAGCTCCCAGGATGATGATCATGTCACCAGCAGGCACTGGGAAAGTGCCAGGCTGGACTCAGTGATGGACAGGAATTGGATTCTGGATCTGGATTTAGGAATGCACGAATTGGGGTCAAAGGCAGATGACCAGACAGTCCTCCTCAGACGTCGGCCATTGAAGAAAGAGACCTGACTCGTTGGTCCTCAGCTTTTATACTGAGCATGATGCCGATGGGATGGAACACCCCAGTGGTCATTTCTGGGTCACCAAAACTGTCCTGTCCGCTCCTCCCCGCTGGTGTGACCCCTCTACGCTTTTCTGCTTCCGACCCTCCAACGGGGCAAATAACAAGGTTAGTGGCCTTGGTTGTTACAGCAATAGGTATAAGCAAGAGCCTCTCTGCGTACCATTCCTTGGTATTAGCTATGAACATAGATCTTACCACTCTGTGAGCGAACAGTGTCTGAGGAATAAGCTGTTAATTTCAGAGAGTTCAGTTAGTTAGAAGAGGCTTAACTGCAGATAAAATTACTGAGCAGAAAATTGGTTCTGTTTTACTTCAAACCAGGGCATAATGCTGCTGCAGTGTAAGAAGAAATCAATTGACAGTAGACAGATCTTTGCATTTGTACTTTGACCATCTCTCTGTTTGCAGGCATTGTTCAGATGCTACCGGTAGTCCCTGTTTCACACTAACAAAACAGAAGTTGCTGAGGTAAATTGGTGTCTGCAGCTTCCCTTGGCCACTCCTGGCCTCTCTTGCACAAGTCAATTGATTCAGGACAGAAAAGACCTATCTAACTACTCTGTCCATAAGGTCTGTTCAGGCTGTGAGATCTCTTTGACTTCTCCATTCTCATGAGAAATGAGTTACTTGGTCTCAAAGGCTCCATATTGGAGGCACACATAGTGACTCAGTAAGAGGCAGTTTGAGAACAAAGACTAGATTTGTAAAGGGGCTCAAGTGACAACAGTTGTTATCATTATGCACAAATTTTACCTTTGGTGTGCAAAAATCTCCACACCAAGTTAGGCAACTGAGCTCTCCATTCTCTACGTGTTCTGTATAGTCTGGGCTACAGTCCTGGCATGTTCTGGGGAAGTTTTGAGTTGTTACCATGGAAGAGAAAAACAGTTTGAGATTAGTGCAAGCCTGGAAAAAGAACCTAAACAAAGGCATTTTACCATATATGTGCTATGTTATTTGCTGTCTTTTGCATCTTGGCACTGGGACAGTAACATGCAGCAGCATGGGTCTGTGTTGGATCCTGGTCATACAAATGTTGGTGCAGTGGTATCAAGACTAAGAACAAGATAGAAACTGTGTTGTGCTAAATGTTAAGCTCTGAGGTATAACATGTTCTGCATACTTACATATGTGAGAAGAGGGATAGCTGACGATGGGGTATCGTGTTCCAAAATGGAGAGTTAGCTGTTCAAAGGAGAATTTCAGGATCAGGATGATAGTGATCATGGAGATGAGGTCTGTGTTGTGTTTGCTGTTTGTTTGTTCAGTAGCTGGCTGTCACAAGGCGATGGGTACAAGGAAGAGTGCTGCATGGTCGCTTGGAAAGTGGTCATCCCTAATTACCACCATTCTTTACCTGCCCAGTTATGGGGAAAATGACAGCCAGTTGTGCAATTTGGGAGGTGCCATTTGTAAGGTCCTCGGTAGATATCCTTCTGGGTAATGGAAATACTTTAGATAATGGACTTTGCTTTCATAAGTTTCTGCAGCTTTTCTGCCATCTTTAACAGGATGATATGTCTATGTGGTGCTCCTTTGTGTGGTTCTTTATCAATAGGAAGAACCATAATTTGTTTTCTTGCAAGTCATGGTAGCTCATTGTTGATGGATTTTTGCCATTATCTGCAGTCCTTCAGCTGGTCTGGCAGGTTTTGTGATGTCTTCTGTAGCACCCGCGTTGCCGGTGCCATGTTGATATGCCAGTCCAGTGTGCAGCTAATTCAAGATTAAGCCTGCAAAGATTTGTGGAGTCACTTAGATGATAGAATCGATTCAGTTGGAAGGGACTTTTAAAGGTCATCTAGTCCAACCTCCCCTGCAATGAGCAGGGACATCTTCAACTAGATGAGGTTGCTCAGCGCCCCATGCAACCTGACCTTTTCTGTCTCCAGGGCTGGGGCATCTACCACCTCTCTGGGCAACCTGTTCCAGTGTTTCACCATCCTCATGGTATAAAGTTTATTTCTTACATCTAGTCTTAATCTTCCCTCTTTTAGTTTAAGGCCACTACCCCTTGTCCTAAAACAACAGCCCCTGCTAAAAAGGTTGTCCCCATCTTTCTTGTAGGCCCCCTTTAAGTACTGAAAGGCCACAAGAAGGTCTCCCTGGAGCCTTCTCTTGTCTAGACTGAGCAACCCCAACTCTCTCAGCCTGTCCTCATAGGAGAGGTATTCCATCCCTCTGACCATTTTTGTGGTCCTCCTCTGGACCAGCTCCAACAGGTCCATGTCTTTCCTGTGCTGAGGGCTACAGAGCTGGACAAAATACTCTAGGTGGGGTCTCACCAGAGTAGAGGGGGAGAATCACCTCCCTCAACCTGCTGAGCACACTATTTTGATGCAGCCCAGGGTATGGTTGGCTTTCTGGGCTGTGAGTGCACATTGCTGGCTCATATCCAGCCTTTCATCCACCAGTACCCCCAACTCCTCCTCCTCAGTGCTGCTCTCAATCCCTTCATCCAACAGCCTGTATTTATACCAGGGTTGCCCCGACCCAGGTGCAGGACCTTGCACTTAGGTATCGTTGTCACCAGGGATTCTTTGGTTGTCTTCTCTACCCCCTTCCTTGACTCATAAAGCTGTTCACGATGGTCAACCTGAATCATACCTGGGGTCTCTATGGTTAGTGCATCGTCACTAGTCTTACGGATGTGGGTAATGGTTTTGACTGTCTGAAAGGGAGGTAGAGGTTTGCATCATTAAAGGTGAATCTGTATCCCACCTTCTCCCTGGAGTCATGTTTGCATGCCGTTCTGTGTGTTTGCAAGGGTAAGTGAGAGCAGATATTGCAAGGGTACCAAAGGACGGTGTTACAGTGAGTACAGCTACCAGCACCAGCTGTGCTTCATTCACTTGTCCCTGAGATCTGGAAAGGCCAAATCATGAATGGTGCTTTGGGTAACAGCTTCACCCTAATCCCTGACAGCTGCTGGCAGTAATTTAGCATTGCACATATATGGAAAGTGAACAGTGAATTTATTTTTTTTTCCTCCCCCCTCTTCCTCCCTCTTCCCTCTTTTTGGCTCAGCTTCTCAAATCTCAATGCTGGTAGCTCAGCTTTTATGTTGCTGGTATTATCCAGGCCTGCAGCCTAAGAGTGCAAGAATTTACTAGAAACAGAAAAACAAAACCCCCAAATAATCCAAACCCATTCTCAGAAACCACACTCTGACCTGTAGGACCTGAGCTTGGGGAAGGTGTCAGACACCAAGTTAAATGACTCCAGCGGATGTGTTCCCAGCTGGTGGGAGGACACTGGGACTTTTTCATTTTGTTGTTGTTTCGCTATCTGGTTTTGTTGGCTGCCAGACAACAGACAGTTTGTCTACTGGTGGGAAGTATGTTATTTGTAGGCTGTTAAACTAGTGAGACATCTGACCAGGAAACAGGCGCTATGCTCTGCCTGGGGGCTGTGTTAGGTTCCATCGGTCGGTGTGCTGGAGTCAGGAAGCACCAACCTGCCAGAGGTATCATCAGCGAATTTCTGAGGAGTTGACATTTATGTGGTAGGAGTCAGGACAGGATAACGCTCAAGTGCTTTTCTTTTTGGTTATGGCTCTTCTATTTAGATGCTCGTATACAATTTATTTATTTATTTTCTGGAACAGTCTTAATGCCATTATTCTCATTATAATTTAACCAGTAATACTTGAGTTTTGTGCTTTCTTTTCTTTTTGGGTTGCTGTGCTCTCTGACGAGGTAAATCTCTAAGCCTTTCTCTAAAACCGAGTGGGGAAAATGTGCTTTGCCTCATGATCTATCAAAATTGTCTGTTTCAGTTCTGACCACCTGAGAATGAATTATCGTAAGTGCAAGAGAAACTCCCATTAAGGACATAATGTTCCTAAAACATGCAAACTTTAAAATCTGCTTCAAGTCCAAAATCTTAAATTTCACCAGGAAGTGAATAAGCAGGCAATGCAGATTGTAGATCATACATATTCATATCCTTCTTCATCAAGGTACTTTGCAGTACAGGTTTCTGCCAAGGTAATCCTAGGAAGAAGGCAGAGACTTTGTACAAAATCTGAACTTCAGAGAGTCTTAACGGTGTTTGCCCATGTAGGATTTGTTGTAATAACCTAACGGCAAAATGACAAAAACATGAATAATAGTAGGAAAGCCTGAGTCTTAAAGGGTTTGAGGCTTTGGATTAAACACAGATAGTATGAATGTGTATGGGAGAAAGCAGTTATATTCACAGTTGTTAAACCATATAAAATAGATGAGATAATTATAAACTCCACACAAAGCTGTACTCCCTCGGAGAAGAATACTGACAGTCATGACATCTTCTCCAACCCACTACCATCAGTGAGATTGCAACGTTATTCCTTTGTAATAAATATAACTTGCAGGTACTGTCAAGAGACAAAAAACTGTAGCCCAAAATTTTGTTAAAAAAAAAAAAAGCCTGTAACATAGTTGTGTAATAGTTAAG
Source organism: Rhinoptilus africanus (assembly GCA_013400135.1). Lineage (NCBI taxonomy): Eukaryota > Metazoa > Chordata > Aves > Charadriiformes > Glareolidae > Rhinoptilus > Rhinoptilus africanus. Next base: position 191,805 of record VXBO01008078.1, read on the forward strand.
GGAAGCTGGAATTCAGCAGAACAGGTCACTTACAAAATCTTGGGTGGTCTTGTTTGCAGTTTGACGGAAATGTTGATTCAAGTACAGGTGCAAATTATTCTTCATGTTATCAGATGGTGATCCTGAAGCCTGATGACATGTAAAATGACAGTTTGGTGGGTTTACAGATGAGCAGCACCACCCAGCTGATGTGGGCATTGCTGGTAGAGCTTTGGCAGAACGACCACTTTTTCTCCCATTCTGACTAGGAACATGCATACATTAGTAAATATGCTTCAGGCAGCAGAATTAGAAAGCAGAAAAGAACATGAAATTGGATCTGAACGCCTACGCTGCAGTGTTAGAAAGCAAATAACCGTAATATTCTTAAAATAGCTTATGAAATTTCAAATGGAAAGAAGCCATTTACAGATGGTAGGAAGATAAAAGCATTACTGACATGTTGTATCAGATGAGGTTTAGTAGCAATTGTAAACTATGCTATGGCTATAGCAGAATATTCATTGGTGATGGTAATAAATTGCTCAGCAAAGAGGGATGTTACCACAAGTAGTGTTGGGGTATAGTGATCATGTTAAAAAAAAAAAAAGACGTAAAAAACCCCAGCCAATTCTGCTGGGCAGAAATAGGCAGTTTGATAAATTGTACGAAACAAAGGGTGAAAAAACCCCAGGATCTATAGGTGGTGATCGAGCAAAAGCAGCGCTCCAGGTTTTGGCTCTGTGGGAAGGCCTGGGTTTTCATAGCCCACGGCATGCCCCAGGAAGACTGACCTCCCTCATACTCATTCCATTGGTATTTTCAGGCTTAATTTTGTACTTCTTCTTGCTTTGTCTCTGATGGGTAAAAATCTTTTCATATACACAACGTAAGTTTTCATCATAGGTAGTGAGTAACCTGGGGTTGAGGGCAGCAAGCGCTCCAGGCCAGCACTTCTGCACAGGTGCACATCTTCAGCTTATGCCTAGGCAAATTGTAGCACAAATTATCTTACTGCAGCCTCTGGTATATTTCTGAGAATTAGAAATATTGCTGTGAATTTTTTTTTAATTTTTTCTTTTCTAAATGACTGATTACTTTTAATGAGATAATGAGTAAGTGTACTGGTTACAAGCAGTGAGGAGGATGAATTTGTAAGGGGAAATGTGCTATGTGTAACATACGGCACTGTAACACAATGCGTATTTCGGAGAGAAAAATTCAATACAGCACTGTCTTCACTTAATACTTTTATGTTCTAACATGAGACATTAATCTGAAAGAAGTGATAGATCTAAAAAAAATAATAATAAAAAAGCCCAAATCTCGAATGAACTGCTTGGGTGGGAAAAGTAAATATGCTCTCCAAGAGCAGCGTTTTGTTCCCATTAATGGGCTGTGACAGCCCGTTTCACTGTGTTGGGTCATTGGACTAACACATCAGACAGGCATTTCATCTTTTTATTTTCAGTGTTAGTAATTACATGCAGCATCAATTATTCATAAGAGATGAAGTCTCTTAACTGATAAAGTGGGAAAGGTTTCTTTGCCTCTCTTTCGAGGTTTGTGTTATGACAGGTTAAAGAACCGGCCAACTTACGGCATAATGACTGGCTGTATGTACATGTCAAAACATGACCATGAAAGTTTACTGCTCCATAGTAGCATTTTAAAAACAAAGATATTTAACATTAATTATAACGTAGAAATAATGTAAAAATCCTGAAATAATATATTAGATTATCTGTTTATTAAATGTTTTCAGGGATTCCATTTATAATATTGCTGTTTTCCTGATACCATAGTGATGTGTTTAGATGGACACATAGAGTTTTCATCTTCAGCAAAGCAAAACTCGAGGTGTTTATCCACATAATTAATTCATGTTCTTGTGTGGTGACATCTTCATAATCAAGGAATTAATTTGCAAAAAAAAAATTACTAAGCTTTTTTTGACACGAGTTATCAAGTGAAGCTTTTGGGTTTTGAAGAAATAATTTGTGGCTTGTTGCTGTGTAATCATCAGAGAGATGTGAGGTAGGAGAGTTTGTTGTTTGGGTTTGGTTTGAAGTAGCAACTTGTGTGTATCACCTGGGAGATACATGTTAGTATGCAGAATGAAATACATAAAGAAGAACAGCTTTCTTCTGTGCTGTTTTTGGCAGTCTTTTTTTACAGACAGCTTATGTATTTGTAAGAATAAAATAAGTTGCTGGGATTCTCCATCTCGGCTTTCTTTGAAGGTTATCCTAGGAGACCACAGAACCCTGTGCAGCCTTTGGAAATGTGTGCTGTTGGGAAGAGGCAATCCTAGTGTACTAGCACATCATTCTGGAAATACGAGGTCCAGAGCTAAGTTGCAAGGAGCACCAAGGCAGTTATCTGGTGTAGTTTTCAAATTCTTGTGACTATATGGCTTTCCCAGCTTTCTTGAGAAACTGTCCTACAGTGAGATGGAACTAATTTTCTAGAGTGAAAAATGGAAGTAATCTGTGTAGACAACAAAAATCTCAAAATTTTGGTTTTAACTAACTGTATTTAGGACTACAACCTCCTGTAAATTTAGTTTAATTTGTTGCATATTATAAAAACAGGGATAAGAGGCTATTCTGGCTTCTGTCTGTTTTTATTCTTTTACAGATGTGTTGATGTCTTCAGAGACAGGAATAATTATGTATATATTTGTTGTGGTACAGATGGTTTTAAAATCTGTACATACCATTTTTAATTAAAAAAAAATAATCTTAGGGCATCCCACCCTAACAATGATGTAGCTATTTTATCTCACCAGCATTTACTTTTTTGCAACAGCCAAGTTATCCACACTCACTCTTTTTCCCAGCAGAATGTAAATACTACCACTGTAGCATCATTTCTTCCTCACCTTGGGCTTCTCAGTCTCTGTCTACGGGACTCCCTGAGAGCATGCATTTACTTCATGTCTCACTGACTGCATTCTGCCCATGTGTATGAATGCATGTGTATGTATACATTCTGCCTCCTTCGGTACGTAGCAGCTGTGACTCCTTTGGGAGCACGCTTTGCTAAGAGCCCATACTTGCGACGCCTTCCAGCAGCACACCCTTCTTCAGATGCAGCCAGGTCCTCTGCCTGCGGATCCTACCCTTTGAGGAGCTGTGGGGTTTCCTCTCCAAGGAAAATCAGTGTTTTGGAGTGGACTTCAGATTCTCCTGAAATGTTAAGATTTGTTTATTGGGAACTTTGGCAGCAGTGATGCTGTCTAACCTTTCAGGTTCTTTGGTCGAGTGTTACTTAGAATGTGCACCTGTGTGGTCATGATTTACCCTTTCTCCTTGTGTAAAGACCCAGCCTATGTGCTGTTCTTGAATTTTGCTTTTAATAAAAGATCACCTTTTGAGATTTACTTATTTGGTGAGGGAAATAATAAAATATATCTTACGTATTTCATCATTAAAATATTACTGTTGCTCTTAAATTTCCAGAAATTGAAACACATTTATTTAGAAAGCTATGCTCTATCTAGCTACCGTTTGCAAAGGCTGTTTGTTCATCTTCCGAATAACAGTTGTGTATTCCCTGGGCTCATCCCTGCTCCTCATTCCTCACAGTTGTCACGGCCTTTCACAGAGGAAAGACAAGAACCGTTCTCCATAGACCTGACAACTGCCTCCTTTGTCAGAGTAATTTCTTCAAACTGTTAGTGAATGTACCAACCAGAGTCCGATTAACTAGAAGGAAGAATAGCTCTTCAGAGTAAAGCAAATCGTTTCTCAAGTTATTCTAACTATAACAAATTTCTTATATGAAATTACATAAATTATATCATAAAATTGTACAGTATAGATCTCTATATTCCTTAACAGCTTCATTTTATCATCTTCCTAAATCTATATTCTAGTACTTCTAAATATTTACAGATTCTAAGGAAGAAAAGGCAATGTACCTTGACCTCGGCTGTGATAGTGACTGTAAATACAATCAGCTGTTAATTCTCCACTGGGGAATTATCTGTTGTGGGTAGTCTGTGCCATTGTGGTTGTGGGTTACCTGTGCCATGGCTACACCTGCTGGTAGCATAGGCACGGCTGAACTGCTTTTAGAGCCAGCTCCTGTGCTGCCCCATAGCCCTCCTGTGCGGGGGCAACTTGGGTGCCCCATGATGTTCCTGTGGAACTTGGCACGCAGAGGCATCTGGCTGGAGTTAGTTTTGGGAAGACTGTTTTGTTAGCATTTTGTTAGCCTAAGCTCAGCACCAGCAATGTTACCCTACAGCAGTACTGGAAGAGGCAGGAATGTCCCTGCTGAGACTGGCTGTGGGTGGCTGCCTTGGGTGGCAGTAGTGGTGCTTGTCCTCTCTTCCTTGAGATTTTGTGAGGTCTTATTAGTGTGAAGGTACATTAACATAATTGTATTATCTTATCCGTGACTGCTCCGAGATAATCACTCTACCTGGAATAATCCTGAACTAAAGGGAAAGTTTTCTGCGATGGAGGGAAAGACATTGAGGTGCTGGAGTGTGTCCAAAGAAGGGCAATGAAGCTGGTGAAGGGTCTAGAGCACAAGTCCTGTGAAGAGTGGCTGAGGAAATTGGGTTTGTTCAGCTTGGAGAAAAGGAGGCTGAGGGGAGACCTTACTGCTCTCTACAACTACCTGAAAGGAGGGTGTAGCGAGGTGGGGGTCAGTCTCTTCTCCAAAGTAATGAGTGATAGAACAAGACAAAATGGCCTCAAGTTGCACCAAGGAAGGTTTGGATTGGGTATTAGGAAAAATTTCCTCACCGAAAGGGTTATTAAGCATTGGAATAGGCTGCCCAGGGAAGTGGTTGAGTCACTGTCCCTGGAGGTATTTAAAAGAAGGGTAGATGGTGGTGCTGAGGGACGTGGTTTAGTGGTGGACTTGGCAGTGCTAGGTTAACGATTTGGCTTGATGATCTGAAAGGTCATTTCTGACCTAAATGATTCTGTGATTCTATGAAATTAGAGGGGCTCCAAATTATTACTATTGGTGTCCCAGTCTGTCATTGTCCGGGGTAATAGGGAGTTAACTGTCCATTTGTGACATAAAAAGATAAATCTGACTAAAGTGTGTCTTTTAGAAAGGCATTCATTTAGATTTGATTTTTCTCTTGTTCTGATTAGTTCATTCTAATTTATAATCTTCATGAAAGAAGACAAGTGAATGTTAATTTGCATAATGTAAGAATGTGATTACAATAGGCATAATTCAAAGTATTTCTGAAAGTTGCTGGACCTCTGAGAAATAGGTGAGCTTGGAACTGAAAAGGTGGAGTCCCTAATGCCCATGATGTTTGTTCATTGAAACTTGGTCTGGGATTTTGAGATATGTGACAAAAACCCTATGTGTAAACCAGGAATAACTCTTCTGAAACCACTAAACTATATGAAATCATGTGGTGTATTGAGAGCAGGTTATCAGTCTCTTGTTGAAATTTGGTCTGTGTTTAACCAACTTACTCACAGGTCCTTGAGAGTCTTAACACTGCTTTGCCCTCAACAGAGTAGAGAAAACTGTATGACTTGGCTATAACTCTTGTTTCATAACCTCACTTGGTGTATTTGCATCTTCCACACAAAGATGACACACTGTGCTGCAGATATTTCTGTTTGTGTCTACCCTTTAAGATATATTAGCAGTATTCTTGCACTGTAAATAGAGCTGGGGTTTTTTTGGGCAATGGGCTTCCAAATTTGCAGGCTTTTAGACATATAATGGCTGAATTAAATTTTTTTGGTTGATTTTTTTTTAAGGGTATTTAGCCCTTTGCCCTGTGAAGAAATTACGGTGGCTAATTGAAAGTGGGGCTTGTGGAAAGTGTTCTGATTTTTACTAATACTGAAGATTAGTCACTAATCTCCTGCCAGCCCTCGTCACTCGGTGCAAGCGTTTTGCATTTGCGTGTTTTGCTCTAAAAGAGCATTGCCTTGAGTTGCTGTAAGTGTGGCCTGAGCGGTGTCCTGATGGTCTCCATCCTCAGGAGCAGCTGCAGGGAGCCGGGTCTGCTCACCCTGGCTTGGGCACACGTTGGGTCCCATGTCCTCTGCAGCACGACCCAGGGCTGTCTGTTTGCCTGGGTTTGCAGACCTGCAGAAGGCACAGCTTACAGATCTGGCTGTCAGAGAGTGCTTGGGCACGTCCTCAGCAGCCCCTGGTAAGCAGAACCTCTTGTTAAATCCCAGGCTGACAGTCCCCGACTTCTTAGGAAGGCTGCATGTCTAATGTCTGCAGTGTGTTTAGCTTCTCATTCCAGGTGACATTAATGGCACAAGAATCTCTGACAGTTTCTGAAGCAAACTTGACTTTGAGCACTTAAATTGGGAGTCTGCAAAAAGGGACAGCTCAAGCCATCAGAACAAGTCAGCCGTGTAGAGGATGCTCAGTTAGGGACCCTTTCTTACTGTCCACCTTAGTTTTGGTGCTCTGCAAACAACCCCACAGATCCCCCATTTCCTCCTCTATTTAGAAAATTATGCTGCTTTTATGCTATGTTTTGCAGGGGTGTTGTGATGACTGCTTAGGGCTCGTAAAAAGTAGTATAAGTGGTAAAATACATTTGGGGAAAGAGTGATGGTTAGCTAGCTGTTGAGTGATGGAAATATTTTAAGTGTGTGCTTCATGTAGTTTGATGTTGTTTCACAGCTTATATTATTGCTGAATAGATACACTAAAACACTCTTTTGATCATTTATCAATTATTTCTGTTTATTTACTTGATCTGTATTGCCAAAATACTTTAAAAATGGTATGTTTGTACAGTCATCTGAGCAATGATTTGGAAACAGGAATTTCACTTTCCAGCAGGTAAGGTTTTAGACTGTGGAATTCTCTCTTATGTAGTGCTAAGAACAAAACAGTTGTAACATGTCACGTGAGGCTCAATAGCTTACACAGTTTCAAATGATAATTTATTCAAAACATAGTCAGAATACAACCTCCTGTCATTTATCTTTTTTTGCCTTTATTCATTTTCCTCTGTGTAAGGTCGTAATTGATTTTGGTTGAGACAAACTAGAACATGAAGAGTCAAGTTTAATATTGGAGTGACAGCACACACTTCAACAAGATCCTCTGTGCACAGCAGGACGTTACTCTGTTGTGGTGCAGCGCTCTTTCTCTTCCTGTAAGAAAAGATCAAATGTCACTGGACATATTCTGAATTTATCAGCATGCCAATTTACCCTTTATTGTGAAAAATCCCAGGATTTTGCAATGATGAGGTGTTGCAATCCATGGGGTTTTTAATTCCTTTTACATTTTGCACAAGTCTGGCAGGGGGGTGTAGTTGTAAGTTACTTTAAGCATTTTCTTTTCTAGCCAGTTGTTTTATTGAATCCCTCCAAGCAAACAACCCTCAGCACAAAGGCACTATAACCTTTAAGATAAGGTATATTTTTGCTGTAGAGTTGACTTCAACAGCACTAGTAGGTATTGCCTCAAGCCCCTTCCCTTCCTGAGTCTACCCTCGCTGGAATATTGTGGAGCTGTGAAGTGGCGTCTGTCAACAGTGTCGCAAAGGGGGTGTTGTCAGGGATGGGGTAGCTCTGACAAGGTTGCTCGGGTTTCTCGTGGTAGGGAGAAGTCCTTGGGCAGCTTATGGAGACCATATGCCACCTGCTTTCTGCTGTGCCTGTGGGCTGGCACTGAAAGCCCTGAGAAGGCACTTGTGGATGTGGCTGGGAGGAGAGGGGTGAGCGGGGTGTTGGGCAGCGGCTTCAGCAACAGGGTGGGAAGCACAGGACCTGAGCACTGCTTCATGTGTGTGTGTGTGTGCGCGTTTGCTGGTGTTCGTGTCTCGGGCTTGAGCCCATAGGTGTAAGTACAATATCCCTGTGGCCTGTGAGCGGGATTTCAGTTCTTTTACTGTGAGGGTGGAGAGGCACTGGAGCAGGTTGCCCAGGGAAGTTGTGGATGCCCCATCCCTGGAAGTGTTCAAGGCCAGGCTGGATGAGGCTTTGAGCAACTTGGTCTATGATTTAAAGCTGCCCTTGTAATTAAACCTGGATGCCAAGACTGTCTCATGGCGTGGTACTCTCTGGGTGACACTTTCACTTGTGCCCTGTGGATCAGGAAAGTCATCTCAGTCCAAACTTAAGAGTGAGCCTAGCCAAGAACTCATGAAGGACAGGGGCTAACAAAAGATATTCAGGGAAGATGGTAAGTGCAGGGAGAGCAAGTAGCGCTTCTTCCCTCAAAATATCTCTGCTGCTCCTGATGCTCTGTGGCTCCAGGAGGAGCCTTTAATATGCCTCTGCCATTGATTTGTCCATTTGATTCTGAGCCAAGACTTTCACTTCCTGACATGTTTGAAAGATAATTCAATTATTTATTTTATGGCTCCAGCAATATGCTTCTTAAACTCTCTTTTGCCCATCTTACTATGCTTATCCTGCCAGCCAGCATAACAGCCTGGTTGACCATGCGCCTGCTTTGTAGTGAAAATACCAGCTAAATTTCTGTAGGGATGATAATTCTCTGAGACCTTGTTGTAAGCTAACACTCCCATCTTTCTGGGCAGAAGAAGTATATTGCGATTTGCTACAAGGGAAATAGAGAGTAGTTCAGCTTGCTCCATAACAAAGAACTGTGGGTGCTGCTTCTAAAATATCCCAGTAACACATTTGGATGACCTTCATGAAATCCCAGTCTGGGGAAGAAGGCTTTGCCTGGTTGCTGCTCAAACACTGGTTATTCATACAAGCTCAAAAATAATTGCTTATCCAGGTCCTTGCTGTTTGTTTGGGTTTTTTTCTAACAGTAAATAACTTGTAAAATTTATTGGAAAAATAAATTAAGCTCCCTGTAGCCAAATAAAAGAGTGAATTTACATTTATGTAGCTGGAAGTAGGTAGAAAAGGACATGTGTCTTTGACAGTCCCAGTAACTTGTTTCAAAGAGAACTGATCTCCAGATTATGTTAGCTTTGTGTTAGATGATCTTTTTTTTTAATGTTGTATGATTTTTTGTGTTGGTAAAATGTGCTGAGGTAGCTGTCTAGAGAGATTAAATCTTCTTATCTACAAATGATGTACAGAACCGGCAGCCAAAGCCAAATACCATCCCTGAGTTTGGGGAACGCTTTTGAATGGGAGCAGAGCACTATTTTCTGTTTTCTTGTTAGAAATATGTCAGATTCCAGATTATTTTTTTTTTAATATGAGCACATCTGCTGAGAGCTGCTGCTAATTTACATGCTGGAGGTAACAGCTGAGCCATCTGATGGTGACAGTCATGACTAGTGTCCTGAAATGAATTTGGCCCATAACCCTTCAACAAAGTGAAAAGTTTTGAGGAATGAAACAGCCCCCTGTATTACAAAACAGTAGTTGCATAAAATATGGTATCTGCTCTAATAAAAAATGTGTCTATTTTTTTTGTCTTTTTATTAAAAAAATGCTGGGAGGAATTAGAATTCACATTTAAAAATAACTTTGGTGGTTATGTTACTCTCTTGTTTATTTATATATATTTTTGGGGTTCGTGATAGCTTGTTCACCAGAGGTTTCCTTGCTCGTTGACTAGCACTCTGAACCGCTGTAGTCGGGTTTCCCAGTGTCTGTCTTCCCACTTGGACCTGTCACTACTGTATGTGCTTGCACAAACTGCAGCTGTGTTTCAGAAATTGTAGCTTTGCTCTGTTTTTTTTCTCCCCAAAGGAATGAAAAGTCAGTTTGCATCTCAAGCTATTACTGTCTCTCCTGCTTTCTTAGCAATTTTTTTTTTCTCTTTATCTTGGCTTCGATGTTGAAGAAATGATGCATAACTCCCATGTAAAATTAAGTGTGATAAAATAAACAAGTTCAATATTTTTCATTTTTCAATTCCATGTAAACATTAAGAGCAATTTTTTTAAGGTTGAATGTTAATAAGCACTGTAAGGGCATACATTTTTAATGTAGCTCCTGCCCACATTTGAAATTAGGTCATTCAGATTTTCTTCTTACTGTTTATTCCAGCAGTTAACATATCGCATGAAAGTAGAGTTCAAGACCAGTGTTTTATACTAATTAGAAGCAGACTGAAGGTTCTATTTGGAAGGCAAAGCATTCTTTCTTTATCTCTAGTACCTCTTGAAGAAGCTGGTAAACCTGGAAATGAAATAGAGACAAAACTGTGTGCTTTAAGATGTATTTTGTGATCTCTCCCAGTTAGCACTAAGACAGGAGTCTGATTCCAAACATTTGCAGCACGCGGTTGGACATATGCCAAGATGGCACTAAAAACCAGTCATTTGCACTGTAAAACTGGGGTTTGGGCGGGGGTTGGCGTTGTTATTGACTTACTCAAGGAGTTCTAGAGGTTAGTCAAAGCAAAAGTTGATCTTTCAGAGAGGATTGCAAACTAGTTGTTTTCTCTACAGGAGAATTTCTAGTGCCGATTTCTAATAGGTATATTTTGTAAAAGTAAAATAAAGGTTTTTTACTTTTTTCTTTTTTTTATATCCATGCATGCATCATTGTTTGCAAGGTGCCAATTTCTGTGCTCTCAATAAATAATGGAAAATGCAGACCTAAATGTTTCACAGACAGTCATGAACAGCAATAAGTAACAGTAACTCTTAATAAGCTGAAAATGGTCTTGAAAGCTTGCTGGTTACTATCTACCACATCTCTTGCAAAGCTGCTTACAAGTTTCAGTGTATATGAAGTTAACATATGTTTCTATAAAGATAAAAAAATAATGGTTAGCAGAGTTTTGTGGTTGTTGCACTTTGAATGAAGTATAACATTGTTATGTTTCAAGTGTGTTACAAAAAGAATCTAATCAAAATGTCCTGTTTTCTTTCAGCTCCAGTGATAAACCGATTCACCAGACGGGCATCAGGTAAGTTGGATAAAGTTGCATGTTTCATTGGTCTGCATAATAGTTGAAACATAATGCTGATGGTGATTTTCATGTCAAAACATAATGCAACATTAGTCAGATTTCTTTAAAGATGACTGGCCTAGGTTAACTACAAATTTGTTATCTGATTTACTGAAAAATGTAGACAAGGTTTCAGGTCACAGAACTTCCATGAAGCCTTCTTCTTGTTGTGAATTTATGAAAAAACTAAGATTTTCTTTTTTTCTTTTAAAGAAATTAATTTTAGTCTGAACGGAACTGAACTTTGAAAGCTAGAACTGAATTTCATCTGATGTAGGGTTGTCTTGCTTACTTCATAGGCGGCCCGAAACAGCAATTTTAAGTGATCAGCTACGCATGAGGAAATGTACAACCATGCTAGACATCTCCCCGTGCTTTTCAAAACCAAGCTGGTTTGTGTACAGGATGGGGGGCTGTGCTGTGCAGAGCTGGCAGATTTGGTCCTAGAGGCAGCATTGCTGGTGGTGGTGTGTTGTGCCAGGACTGTGCCTGCCTTGCTTGGTGCTGGTCTGGGTATTCTTCAAGTTAACTTGGTTCATGCTGGCTCAGAGGATGATTTACCTTATTCCATTACATGTAACAGATCCATACAAATTACGTGTCATTGAAAATGAATATTCTTCGCCTTTCCTTGTTGTTCTGTTGTATCGTAGCCTGGAGGTTTCATTTTTGAGGACTTTTTCTCTTGAAGCAAGAGGCCCAGAACCTAAGCCTTGTTAGTTTGAAACACTGTGATTCTGAATATGGGGGGTAAGAGCCACCACAAAATGTAGTGGCACTCATGACTGACTCATAAGAGTCAGCAGAGCTGGAGATGTGAGCTGTTTCTAGGCATCTCAGTATGCTAAGTTTAAAATCTAACTGTAAAATGCTTTCTGTTTTCAACTGCAGGTCATTTTTAGTAAATGTAATAAAGTTTGTATTCCATAATGCAGTAAGTCTATCCAGACTTGTAATTTTGCTGCTTACAGCCTCAGTCAGATAGTTCCTTGCCAATATAAAAATATTAGTGGAGATCCTCAGGATTACTAAGGAACTGCATAGAAAAATGGAGGTTTGCATTTGCAGGACTAGTGCATAGCAGATGTGGCACAAAGTAAGAAAATTTAATGAATTCCAAATATTCTCATGCTTTAAGTAATGATAATACTTCATGAGGTACTGTAGCACGAAATGAAAGGAATGATTCGTTAACTAACACTCAGTAACAGTGAGCAGGGCTTTATGCAAATTACATTGTGTTTTAAGGAAAGTTTTACTGTGACTGATTGATAGCTGACTTTAATGAATGCAATCCTTATAACAGATATGTGATAAGCGTTTGCATTTCAGTAGGAGAGTCTGATTGTTTGAAAAGCTAATACTTGCTCTGTGAAAAAAAAGGTTATTTTTGATGTTCCTTTAAAAGGAAACTAAAAACATGTTACAAGCTTGAAATTTTTGTGCAATTATGAGGGAAATAATTTCTATGGGTAATTAATATTTTATGTGTTTTGGTCTTGTTGTGGAGAGATAAAATAAAATTTTTCTGGATAAGATAATGAGTCAAGTTGTATGGAATGGTCCAGATATAGATTATGTGAATATACTTCAAGCTGGAACAAGGTCGTACTGCAGTCTGTTACGCGTACTATTTTATTAAGTTTCTGCCAGCTTTAATAGTCAAAATAATTATTTTTCAAACAAGAACGTCTATGAAAGGTGATAGTTCCTACTTTTCTTCAATACTAAATGACTCTGGAGAAGTGCAGTACATTTGAGAAACTTGGTTGATAAAATGTAAAATTAAAAATATGAAACAAACTGTGCTGATAATACAAACGTTTCACAGGGATGTTTGTGGTCCTAACCATATTTTTAGATACTTTTTTTTAATTTAACAATTGTTTGGATACATAAAGGTAGTCAAGATACCTTGCAAGTGGAAAAGTCAGATTGTAGCTGGTTTTTTTTATGCTTGGTAGCTTAATAGCGTTCTGTAATCAAAGTTGATTCTCATGTTTATGAAATGAGAGGCTGACCAAATTAAATGTAGGGTTTTTCTCAAGTATGGATTTCTCTTAATTTTAGGCTATTTAGCTTAAAGCTATTTTAAAATTTGAAATGTGCAAGATTGTTGATTCTTGAGTGCTTTTGAAGATTTGCGTCTGATGAACATTACTCCAAGTTAATGACGAATATTTGGAGAGTTGGCTGTAACACACAGTTTCATGTTGCATCTGATTTAGTGATACTGCAGACTGATTCCGAGAGAGTGATTTTAGAGTCCCTGCCTTTATCACCCCTCTGCCCATGGGTTGTCTCTAGTTCCCTTGCATAGACCTAGGAGTTGTGCTACCTGAGGATGTGCTGATTTAAAGAAAATGAAAATGCAGGAGGTTTTGGAGTGTTGATTTTCTTTGAGTCTTCAGCTGACCTGTGCTGTGGCTCCCAAATAAATACACTTGAAAGAAGTGTAGTAGTGGCTGCCTTTAACCAGTGGTGGGCTGAAGTAAGAACTGAAATCTTGACACCGGTTGAGGCAAAATATCCAAAGATAACCGCAGTAAAGGCTCCTAGACTCTTCTGCTAAAAGCTGCTTTTTGAGCTCTTGCAGTGATAAGCAGAGAGAAGCCAGGAGATGACACACATTTCTTCACAAAGAACAATAATTCTCTACAGTGGATGTCTTGATTTTTGATGTTTCTGTTATTCTTTGGATAGTGCCTAGTATTTTACTTGATGGCATAAGATGTAGTTATTTTTTCCTAACTGAGCTAGAAATTAAGCAGCCAGAGTTTAATTGCTGAAGCACCTGCTGAAAACAATATCGTAAGGCATTTATTATTTAACAGCTGTTCCTGTTAACATGCTGTGAATGTATTAATGTACTGTCATTGGTATGTAGAAGATAAAGGCATAAGTAAGCTAGGATCAATTAATAGTTCTTGAATTTCAATTTTTATAATTTATTGAGCTACATAATTAAATATCTCTTATATGTGTTAATGGATATGTGTGTCTATACATGCAATGTGGGCTCTATATGGAAAATATGCATATACCATTGTGCTGATGACGTAGCTGCTTATGGGATAGTAAATAATATACTCCATTGTTCTAGACTATGCACAAAGAATAGTAGATATAGTCTTAAATAGAGTTTAGCAAGAAGAGGAGATTAAAAATACTTTATAGAGCTGGAATAAACAGTGAGACAGCTGCAAGTAGTTAAGCCTGAATTTTTGTTTTAAAATCTGGTGGGAATGAGATAAAGAGAAAGAATAAGTTGAGGTGATCAAGAGACGTGAATGGGAAGAAAGGGGGCATGGAGGTAGAAGCAGCATGAAGTGGAAGAGAAAGCTGTGAGTATGTTGATGAGATGAAAAATGAGCGGAAATTCCTGAAGAAACTGAGGTAGCCAAGAAATGCAGTTTCTGAATATAGACAGATAACTTTCTTGCTATGGATGAGATTACTTTCCATCTGTCTAAGTATGAGATACTGTCTTGGTTTGAGGTAGAATGCAACCAATTTTCTGTTCAGTAATTTTACTTTTCAGCTAAGCCCCTCTTCTAACTAATTGAACTCTCTAAAAATTAACAGCAGGTTATGGAGACATTGTTCACTCTCAGAGAGATAAGACCTGATTGTTCTAATTTATGCCAGTGAATAGTATGCAGAGAGGCTCTTGCTTATGCCTATTGCTGTAACAACCAAGGACACTAATTTTGTTACTTGCCTCGTTGGAGGGCTGGAAGCGGAAAAGCTTAGAGGGGCCACACCTGTGGGGAGGAGCGGACAGGACAGTTTTGGTGGCCCAGAACTGACCAAGGGGGTGTTCCATCCCATCGGCATTATGCTGGATATAAAAGCTGAAGATCAAAGGGTAGGTCTCTTTTTCTTCAATGGCTGATGTCCAAGGAGGACCCTGTCTGTTCATCTGCCTTTGATCGTGATCCATGCATTCCTGACTCCAGATCTGGAATCCAGTTCCTGTCCATTGCTGAGTCCAGTCTGGGACTTTCCCAGTGCCTGCTGGGGACAATGATCGTCATCCTGGGAGTTTGATACAGTTTTGTATATATTGTATATATTTCATTATTTTCTTTTTATTTTACTATTAATATTTTCATTAAAGTAGTTTAGTTTCTTCTAAACTCATAAGTCTCTCTCTCTCTCCCACCTCTCCTTAGAGAGAGAGGTGGGGAGAGCATCTGTCATTGGTCTCAGCGGCCAGTCCAGCCCAAACCATGGCAGATACCTAGGGTTCAAAAACTGATGCAGTTCTGTATGTTAGCAGAATCATTAGGTTCCTGTTTTTCAGCATCTTGATAGATAGACAGATAAACAAGTAAATTATCTCATTAAATACTAGTGGGAGTTTAGAATAATGCAACAAAACCAGCATGGGTTTGTTACAGAATGAGCTTAAATTTATACTTGATAGATGCTATTTACAGAGGCTATTTATACCCGTTTACTACTAATATATATGAATGTATAATATCATCTTAATTAAGAAATAGATAACAGTCTATGAGGTTACTTTAGTTCTGTATCTGCTTAAGCTTGTGAAAGAGAACCTGACTGAGGCTGCTGTGAGTTGGCCTTCTCAGGCTAAGAACTGGTAGGTTGGCTCAAAGGCATCTGTGGCGTATCTTACAGCAACAGAAATAACTTCCTCATTCCTCTCCCCCAAACAATGTCTAACTTCAAAATACCATTTTCATCCTGTA
Source organism: Rhinoptilus africanus (assembly GCA_013400135.1). Classification (NCBI taxonomy): domain Eukaryota; kingdom Metazoa; phylum Chordata; class Aves; order Charadriiformes; family Glareolidae; genus Rhinoptilus; species Rhinoptilus africanus. Next base: position 207,365 of record VXBO01008078.1, read on the forward strand.
GAAAGGAAATAAATGAAGCTTAAAATACTGTTCTCTCAACCAAATGTGAAAGAGAAGTAACTTTATTTATTTGCCAGCTTCTCCACAAAGCTCTAAACAAAAATAACTTAAACATATTCAACATAGGCAGAGTACATCAGTGCTGAACTTCTAGGGAGAAACTGGCTTAGGTGTATCTGGAATAAACTTGCAATCGAGGCGTTGCCATTCTGTGGAAAGAACAGAAAGAAACAGAGAAGGCAGAAACTTTCAGGCTTCTTCACCGTGGATGCCAGTAAAGACTTCTCCAAAGAAAAGGGAGAAATATATTATAAATAAATTGATGCCTACATTATACACCTACTGCATCAGCCATCAACCTAACTGAGAAAGAGAGAATCTCACGTGACAGTACAGTAGAGGAGATCTCTGTGCAACAAATATTCTTCTTTTTTTTTTACTTTGAAACTTTTTTGAATTTGCCCTTGTTGAACTTGGAAATATTTTTTTTTGCCTTTACACACATTGCTAGGAACTGTCACTTTTACATGGCTGATTAACTGAAGAGGGAAAGGCTGAGAAAGAAGGAAGCCATATTTTATGCCCTTTGAAAAGGATGTGTTTAACTTATTTAGCAGGTACTCAAATCCAAAATATTTTTGTATGGAGGTTAAATCAATTCTGTATTGTAGGAATTTCTGATAAAGATGAGGCTGTATTTAGTGGCCTATTTCTTTTTTTTATTTTTATTTTTTCCCCTCTTTTTTTCTCTTTTTACAGAAGTTTTCTAAGAACAAAAACTCATTTTACTTAACTACAAATTTTAGACTTACAAAATGCTAACATAATGCAACATTCTCTTTATTCTTAATTGAGGTGTCCAAAAGCCGTGATGATGGAATTGTCTAACACAGATGGTAGTTAATTTGAATTGGTAGAGAAGTCGATTTAATTAACTTCTGCTCAAGCCTTACAATTATTTAAATATTTTCCAGCAGGAATTTCCACAGGTTAGAAATATTTTATGTTAACCTCAGTCGTCAGAAAACACTTAATGGGAAACGTGCGACACTTTCAGTGTTTTAGAATTTTCAGAAATAAGTAAATCTCCTAATTGAAGCACACTGATTAATTTCTAAGCCCCTCAAGCTCCTGGTTTTTACTAAAATGCTACATGCACACAGTGAAACACTTCACAAACAAATTAGTGAGTACTTTACGGCATCGTTACAAACGATGATGCCAGGGGGGTGGGTTGCCTGTCAGACCTTTGAGCCCTGTGACTGCGCGGCTGACAGCAGCACAGTGCCACCGCATCAGAGACTGGACACACGCGTGCACGCTTTGTCACACAGAGGTCACATTACAGGGCTGTCCCTGCGGCGTCCTGCCCAAGTTGGCTGTGCCCTCGTCACATGGTGGCGATGGGTGTTCTCAGCTCCCCACCTCTGACGCACAGGGCTCACGCCTCTGCCTGGCAGATGATGGATGCCTGCGTTTTGGCACACGTTCAGAAAGGGAGGAGGGCGGTTCTGCGCAGCCCTCATAAAAGGGAAAAATCTGGGAGCAAGTTTGCCAGAACAATTTATCTATTCTTAATCTCATTCTTCGTCTTTGCGTAAGGTGCCATTAGGAAGAAAGTGACAAGATAAAAGTTTTGGGCTTCATTATTCTGAGCAGATGTGTGGACTGTGGATTAGTCATGCCCACAGTAGCATTTACATATATCACTGCTAGCTTTCAGTTTAATGATTTCTACAGAAAATGTGACAACCTACTTAAGAAACACTGAGGAATTTTACTGAATTTAGACCATGGGAGGCCTGTCAGTGAAGGACTGGTTAATTGCTTTCTGAAATTATATGTATGAGAGAACATAGGTGATATTCAATTCAATTGTTAAATATAAACTTTTATTTAGGAAGAGCAAATCAATAGTGTTAGCCAAGGATAGAATATGCCCCTAGGACCAGTATTTCATTTGTAATTTCAATCTGCTTGAATTATATTTATGTTTTCTTAAAAGAGGATTGGCACCCACTTTCCTATGGCATGTTAAAAATTGTCAGAGAAAAGCAGCTAATTGAAATGAAGTGCTATTCCCTTTTATACAGTGAGGCAGAAACTGGAGTTGTACCCAAAATAATGGTGAGGAATGAAGTAACTGTAAACTCCCCTTCAAAATGCTCAGGTAGGAGGCAGTGTTGTAGAAGCATATCAAATCATAGTGACAGAAGGAAGAAGAATAAAGAACTTTATTGATGAGCAAGTAATTCCAGTGTAGTTCTCAAGCAGAGTTACTGATTATGCTCATTCTAATGAACAACCCCCAAACTGAATTTAGGTGGTGCCGGGTTCATCCTTCTTCTTTGTTATACACATGTAGTCAATCCATGATTTGAAATGCCCAGTCCTTGAGGGTTTTTTTAAATAAACAGTGACGCAGTCAGCTGACATACAGTAGTATCTAATACTAAAACCCAGTTAAGCCCTAAGGCTGCCCCTGTAGCAGTGAGGAAAACCAGAAGAAGTAGTACTGCCAGAACTTCAGAGTGTATCTACATTGCATGACAGAGCACAGTGAAGAAGGCACCTAGGTTTATGGTAGCACATCAGTGTGGCAAGATACGGCTCAGTGGAGGTCCCAGAAGCAGGATCATACTTAAGTTCAGCCTGCTGAAGGGGTTGTTAGACTGTGCGGACTTCTGCGGAGCTGCAGCTGTACGTGGGCACTGGCATGTACCATGCATCGTTGTGTGAGTGGACGTGCCCTTCACTTACTGCCTGCTCCTCTTGCAGGGCATCGATTTTGTTTCACACAGCTTTCCTGCGCAGCCATGCCTCTTCCACTGTATTTTGTAATAGCAGCTGCCTCGATTGCTAATTGCTGAGAACGTGGATCAATGTGCCCTTGTGCCAAGAAGGCCAATGGTCTCCTGGGGTGCATTAAAAAGAGTGTGGCCAGCAGGTCAAGGGAGGTCATCCTTCCCCTCTATTCTGCCCTGATGAGGCCACGTCTGGAGTACTGTGTCCAGTTCTGGGCCCCCCAGTTCAAGAAGTACAGGGAACTGCTGGACAGAGTCCAGTAAAGGGCTCCAAAGATGATCAAGGGAATGGTGCACCTCTCTTATGAGGAAAGGCTGAGAGACCTGGACCTCTGTAGCCTGGAGAAGATCTCATCAATGCTTATAAATATCTAAAGGGTGAGTGTCAAGAGGACAGGGTCAGGCTCTTCTCAGTGGTGCCTGGTGACAGGACAAAGGGCAACAGACACAAGCTGGAACACTGGAAATTCCATCTCAACATGAAGAAAAACTTCTTTACTTTGAGGTTGACAGAGCACTGGGACAGGCTGCCTAGAGAGGTGGTGGAGTTTCCTTACCTGGAGATATTCAGATCCTGCCTGGATACATTCCTGTCCAGCCTGCTCTAGGTGAACCTGCTTTGGCGGGCGGGGGTGGACTAGATGATCTCCAAAGGTCCCTTCCAACCCCTACAATTCTGTGATTCTGTATAACATAATTCCTTCTTTATTTTGTGATTTTACACAAATACATTGTGTAGTCTGTACTCTCTGGTCGATACAGAGAAGATTGTCTTTCCTTATCATGGTTTCTCTTACATTTACCATCATTGTAACACTTAAATTCTTAAGAAACCTTAAGGCGTTTCCCAACACCCATTTCCATTCATGAATGAGGAGTATCCCAAGCTTGTAGGAAGTGGAGCATCAATATTCAAGTCAGAACATGTATCACTAATTTTGCCTGCATCAGAAATTGAATGCCCTATATGAGATCCCTTTTTTCTTTCTGTGAAGCACTTCGCATCATAGCTCCAACAGCGTATAGCTGTAATTGTGTGTGCACAGGAGTTTAAAGGTCAGCTGATTATATCTCTCTTCCCTGTGGTGTGTCTACACTGTATTTTTTATTGTGTGCCATAGTGCAACTTGCAACTTGTATATTCCATCTGCTTATTCAGGGTTACCCATGGCCAGTGTCACAGGGAGAAATGAGCCACAATGTCTTCCCAAGAGTAGCCTCTGATATCAGGTGCCACAAGAGCTGGTGAGACTTGTCTCTGGACTGAGCTGAGGCTGTTGCATAATGATACGGGCTTGGTGCCCTGAGCTGTGGGCACCTTATAGCCACTGAGTCAGGGAGAGAGCTGTGCTTCAGTCTGGTCCTGGTCCTGCTGAAAGCACAGGCGTAACTCTTGAGAATGAAGAACTGATTTCGGTGACCTGCCCCACAACACTTTTGGGTCTGTGGAAAGTTAGCAATAGAAGCTGTTTCCCACCCAATCCATAACTAAGTGATCCAGCTTCCTTTCTTTAATTTCTCTTGCACAGATTATTTGCTGTGCACTTCACAAGCAAATGAGACAGTCACAGAAACAAGAGTTAATTTGGCTCTGTCTAGTCTCCTTGTGTATTCTGGGAATTTGAGAAAAGTTTCTATAGAAAAATGGTGTAATAACATAGGCTTAGGGATGCTTAGAGATTGTGGACATTTGCTTCCAAATGCTAACCACTGTTTGTTCAGAATGTCCAACAAAATAACATCATGACGTTAAACTTGGAGTACTTGTTCCTGACCTGTTGTTACTTTGAGATTTGTTGCTTTTGATGAAAAACTGAAGAAGAGCTTGTGTGCTCAGAAGCTTGTCTGCCTCCTTCCTGGTTCAATTGTTTGAGCTGCTCTAGTGAAAGATTCTGCCCATGAAACTCTTTCCTCTCTGGACTGCATTGCATCTGTACTACGACTATTCCGTACTACAGTATACAGTTGGACAAAAGTATTCTTACAAGAAAACAAAATTGAGGCTATCTGTGCATTACTTCTGGAACTTTCTAAGTAGTTCACTTTCAACATTCATTTATTCCTTTACTAAATGTCCAAAATCTGAAACATAGACTCTAGCATGGTGTAGCAAAGTGTTTCCTTGTATAGATCATCCGCAGAGGTTGAATACAAATTTTTCAGAGCCCATTTATGCAGCCAAATTACAGAAATCATAGAATCATAGAATGTGTTGGGTTGGAAGGGACTTTTAAAGGTCATCTAGTCCAACCTCCCTGCAGTAACAGGGACGTCTTCAACTAGNAGGCTAGTTCTTGCAAATTAATGTCATGCCAGATTTTAGATGTGGCTGTGCTTAAGCTGTTTTGTTGTAACACTTTTTAACACTAAGCTTAATAAGAGATTTAGTAGGTGTATACTAGAAGGCAGAGTTTGAGGAGGTGAAGGAAGGGAGGAAAGAAGGCAAGAGAAGGGAGGGAGGGGCAATGGCAGGAAGAAAGACATAAAGTCTTGTGCTGTGCAGTAGGTTGCTATAGAGAGGGATATCAATATTTGTCCCAAGGAGGTGGCAGGGAAGGAAGGAAATAAACAAATAGTGATTGGTCTAAATTTTACACACACAAATATTTAGGCTACGCTTTGGGGAAAGTTTTCTAATTAAACACTTAGTGAAGCAATAGACTAAACTCCTCAGCAGTATTGTGTTATCTCAGAAGTTTTAAGGAAAGGTAAAATGCTTTTCTGCAGGGATAGAGATCTAATTCATATCACAGCAATGCATAGGGATGATTTATATGTTTTCTTGAGGTTTCATCTGTATTTCTCTGTTTGTTTAGATGTCCTTGCAAGCACATATTTCTCGACTGCATTTTATAGGCTAAAATGTACGGAGTAATTATTTTCAAATCATGCAATTCATTAAAGTTAGATAGCAACCTTTTTGGAAAATAAGAGTATTATAAATGTGTTTTTAGTGCATGCATCCCTTTATGGGAAACTGAAATCTTTCCTGCTGTTTCAGTATTATTTTTGGAAAGTATTCACCGTATAGTTTTGTATCAATAATCACTGTAGTTTTTTCAGCTGTTTGGGCTGATCTTGTTTCAGATATATGAAACATAAACCAGAAGTTGGTGTTGAAATATGAATTACATTCATCTTAATGGGCTACTGCCTCGTTAGTTTGAAGAGTTCGGGTTATCCTAGCAAAGTATGGTGCGGTTAGACTGACTGACCAATTCCTTTAAGCTCATTTTGTGTATGTAACTAGTAAATAAGATGGGTATGGGAAAGTGCCACAGTAGAGCTTGTGTCTACGTGCTACACCCTTCCCGCAGCCAGCAGTGTGGCCTCATCTGTACCGCTCTTTGGGAACAGTCTCGTTTGGGACCGTGCCAGGGACCGCACCAGAGCCTGGCTTCCCCTGCCTTCTTGGGTACTCAGATCAGCGTAGCCTGTTCTGCTTCAGACTGGATGGGGGTCTATCTAAGGAGTGAAATTTTCTTTTCCTCTTATTTTAGACAGAGCAGTATTTGGCACTCTTGTACTGGGAATGCTTTAATGTAGTATGTAATATTTCTTTCATGACCAAACAAACGCATTACAGTCAAAGAGGAGATCTTTGTGCTATGTAACTAAATAGTAGTGAATAAATTCCAGAGAAAACAGGTTTTTCAGACAAAACAGACTTTCTATCAAAATAAATATAGAAATGAGGCCAAATGTTCATATTAATAACAATATGGCTGTTATTTATCTGCAAGCAGTAGTTTGCACATGTCAATGATTATTGAATAAATGTATTAACATTTCTTAATGGACGCTCTCAGATTGCAGTGAGTCCTGTGAACTAGTTGATATAAAATACAGGTTATTCTTTGTTGTATTTTAATTTCATGTCATTTTATAGCTAGATTTTTCAGATTCCTTTCAGGAATCTTGTTTCTCTTGTCTCTGTTTAACATTTAGCACACGACAAATTCTTCCTGTGTCTGACAACCTGTAGGTCATACTGTATTTTCTGTTTTAACCTGCTTCCAAGTTCGCATCCACCATTGATAATCTCAGTGATGCCAATAACATCCCAGAGTCTAAACGTGATCAGAGAAGCTAATAATCTCCAATGCTTTTATCAGGAAACTCATGATTATGAAAGAAATAAAATAATTGCTATTTTTTTTATGAGTATACACATTACTAGAAGAAATGGGAAGGATTTTAAAATTATTTTTGGAGCAGATGTATATTGATAGTCATTATTTAATAATTCTGATTTTTCTTCTCAAAAATATTTTAGTATCTGTGATAATACCAACTTTGCTGTCTTATTTTGTTCTTCAACATTTGTATTTAGATTAGGGAGGTGTGCTACCTCCACTATAGAGGTATAGAGCGAGCAGATGTATATTGATAGTCATTATTTAATAATTCTGATTTTTCTTCTCAAAAATATTTTAGTATCTGTGATAATACCAACTTTGCTGTCTTATTTTGTTCTTCAACATTTGTATTTAGATTAGGGAGGTGTGCTACCTCCACTATAGAGGTATAGAGCGAGCAGATGTATATTGATAGTCATTATTTAATAATTCTGATTTTTCTTCTCAAAAATATTTTAGTATCTGTGATAATACCAACTTTGCTGTCTTATTTTGTTCTTCAACATTTGTATTTAGATTAGGGAGGTGTGCTACCTCCACTATAGAGGTATAGAGCGAGCATGAATCTGTAGGCTGTAGCATCTCCAGAACAATTCCATTCCATCTGTGATTTCACGTGGTTTGACTTTCGTGCAGTAGAAGATTTGTTCTGGAGGATAAGAGATTAATAAGACAAGGCATGTTTTACATAGTGCATTGTTCAAAATGGAATGACACTATTTGTGGAACGTTTTGCTTAGCAGGTTTTCTTGTAGAACACCATAGTACAAATGGCTTGGCCTTTGACCTTCAAGTTTGGCTTAGTATTTGGCAAGTAATGCTTCTTAGAAAGTGGAAAATTATATATTTAAATGTCTTTGCTAAATACTATGGTGTTTAAAACACCAAATGCCGTTCATGTACATTGTATAAAATGAACAGCAGCCTGATGTTTTACTTCCTAAATGCTCTGTGTCAGTTCCATATGTTGGAACTGCAGGGTATACTTCTCAGTTGTTTAAACAACAATGTCCTTTGTCAAAGCAAAAGCCCAAGGCTTTCTCGCCCCTACCCCTCTGCCACCACATAATCCTGTTCCACAGCGTCTTTGCTTCATGTGTCTTCATCATATATCTCTCGAATTTACATCTCCAACGTCTAGTTTGGAGGATATAGACAAGTCTAAAGTGTGCAAGGAAATACAAGATAAAGATAGCATCTCTGAGATCAGTACTTGTTTTCTTGTCAGTGAGTCCTACAAGTGCCCTCAAAGCCATTCATGCTCCTATGTTGGGCATACATTTACCAGCTAAGCAGATTGGTACATCCCAGTAATAGTTTTGTTGCTAACTTGGAACCATATTTGCTTTCTTTAGCACTAGACAATGCATTTCAGATCTTGCTTGCCTTTCTAGATAAAGATGTGAAAAGCCTTCTCTCTTGAAAACTCATTGGAGATCTAATTTTTAAATCCAGTGCGTAGGTGTGCTCTTTCAAATGGGGTTACTTAGAACCATGCTAGGCAAGTCGCTATTGCTATCATGCTATTATTATATACAGTGTTTTAACACCTGCGGATCCTAGCCCATCACTCATTGTGCATTAGATTTGTTTGGTTTTCTATTGTATACAGAAACTAATGGAAATAGCCGTGTGACCATTGCATGCAAACAGTTGGGGCAGAGCAAAGCATGAATAACTGGCTTTTGTACTGTGCATAGTTGTGTTCTAGCATTGTAAAACGACAGTGGAGCATTGCAAGGCATATTGCAGTAAGGGACTAAAGACATCCTTCTGCATGCACTATTTTTACTCCCACTTGTCCCATATGATTATTAGCTTACTATTAATGAATCTCCTTAATAGATTTTGAACTCAGGATCTCTCCCTCTGGTTCAATCTTGTATTGACTGTGTAAGTCAGGAGGAGTCCTGCTCCCTCCCATAGTGTTTTATTACATGGCAAATAGAGAAAAATCTGGCCATTGTATGGCATTGGTGTTCATGTGTGTAAAGCAAGGTATACATAGCTTTTTGGTATAAAATTTGTAAGAAAATTGTAGAAGAACTGAATGTGAATTTAAGAATCTCTCCTGAGTTTTAGTTTCAGAAATTTCTCTCAATAAATATTATAAATATTTTTCTTCCTTTATATCTCTCTCATCCAAATTAAATTCCTTTTCTTCTTTAGGGGATAATTAAATTTAAAAATAATAAAATTTTGTTGTATTAATGCAATGCATCTGAAAGGGTTTTGGTTTTAAGTTAGTGATGTAGATCAATAACAAAAAGGTGAGTAATTCCTGTCCTTGTTCTGATCACTATTTTGTGTGACAGTGAAAAAGAGTGTTTTCTGATATCTTCACAATTATTATGAAGCATCATTATGAGCATGCCAGAGTGAAATATTGCTATATGTGACAATCCACTCATGAAGAAAATTGTGTGCATGTATTTATTACATAGTTTGAGTAGGTAACAGAGCTTGATCAGAAAATAAAGAAAAATTAACTTGTCAGAGGAAATGTTAAAGCAAAGCAGAGACAGAAAGGACTAATAAAGTGTGACAGCAGCTGATATGCCAGGTTAGTAAGGGCTTAGTGGAGGAGAGTAGGAAGCCTGTGCTTGGTAGAGTCAAAAAGAAAGAGTTAAGTGGGGTTTCAAACCCTCTGTGGTACGTCCTCCACCAAGTGCCCAGCAGCAGTGCTGCTTGGGTGGGAGACACCCTGCTCTCCAGCACTGCACACATTCCCATCTCTGCAGAGAACCTGGTCTCACAGGGCGGGACGGTTAAAATGCGTGTTGACATAAAAGCTGGTCTGCAGAAAGGAGAAAAAGGCTGCCTGTTGTTAGAGAGTGGTTTGCTGCCGTTTGGCAGAGGTGTGAGCTGTGTGCATTGCTTGGTACTTGCTGATGCGGTCGTGCAGCACATGGCATCCTCACATCTGAGTCTGGATGCCAGTTGCCCAAAACCTCCTGAACACAACTTGGCTGTGGAACAATTGAGAAACTGCGTAGATTTAAATTTGAAAGTAACAGGAGCAAATTCATTCCTGTAGATGGTCTGGCTACCCTAAAGACAGACTGTTACTGTCACCTGACATAGAACAAAAAGCTGTCCTGACACATTTACATGAAAAGCAGTTAATTGAATTCACAAGTACATTTAGCTTGTCACGACACACTGGAGATCATAAACAAATGTAAGTGGGACTGTACCTCCAAGATCACTCAGAATTAAAGCTCAGACTCCTGTGATGTTACAGAGCAGCAGTATAAATGCTGTCTTGAATAAATAAAAGCTAGAAATTAAGTAATCTGTGTAATTGTTCTCTAAATGGTTGTGAATGATGTGCCTGGAATGAGCTACAAGTGTGACCTCTAAGGGACGAGAAAAAAAAAAAAAATTAATTTTCTTTAGATTTGCAGCATAGCGGCCTCCTGCCCTGCTAGCATCAGAGCACACATGGAACAGAGAGGTCTTGGTCTGGGTTGATGATCAGCCCATGGCAGTCTCAAAATGCTCTGGAGCGTGTCTGTGGATGGATCAGAGTGTATGAAGTGGAGAAAAGACTAATAGGTGTGTGCGCTCCCCAACTCATGTGCTCACACACACACAGCTTTTGCTATATGTTTGCTTCTCTTCTAGCTGTATACCAGTAAAACGTGCAGGTTTTGTGGCCATGTGTGCACACATACAGGCATGGCACACAAGCTTATATTTGGTGTTTTACAGCTTTCTTAATTACTTAAATTTAGTGGGATATTTACAGAGTGTGTAACTGTTAAAGATGCTTTGAGTGGAACATGGGGTCTGTTCATGTTTTTGTTATAAAAGCAATTCACTTGGAAAAAACATTTAATAATAGATACAAAATGCTAAGTAATAGTTTTTGCTAAATTCACCTAAAAGCTGTAAAATGTTTTGTCACATACTGTTGTTCATTTATGTATTCTTACTTTCTAAGTAGCATTGCCTATGTGTTTTCCTTCTCAGCACTTCTTGTGGAATCTTAATTTTATTGTCCTTAAAGTAATACTCTGTTTCATCTCCTCTGGCAGGTTTACTTATTTTTTTTCTTTTATTTTTATTCATTTTCTAGTGTTTGCATTACGCTTTAAGTTTCTTTCATTCTGAAAGAGCAGACAAGGTTTCAGGGGTGCTGACTGGCTTTCTCTGTCAGTTGCTGTGTCAATGATTTACCAGTTTGTTGGGGGTTTTTTTTTGTAGTATTTTGGTGATCAAGTTGGGGGGAAAAACACTTGAAATTGTGATATAGTGCACTGACATTTATTTAAAATGCTTGGTTTGAATTGCAAATTTTTCTTGAATGAATATGTTAGCTGTAGTTTTCATAAAGAGTAGAAGTTTATTGAGTTTCAGAATGTATTTATTGTATTGAACAACTCGTTAGGTGACTGGACTTATATAATTGTAAGTGCCAATGATAACCATAATTCTGACATACCCATACATTTCTGGCAGATAATTTTTAGGATGTAATATTTTGTGGTTTGACTCTGACAATAATTTAATTCTTGTTTGAAGTTTGAGCAAAGTTCTTTCCATATCTGGGACATTTTAAAGGCTGAAGCAAAATCAGTGTCTGTGTTATGTAATTTTAGTTTAATGATTGGATATGTGACAAAATAGCTTTAAGATTTATGACTAAAAGCTCTGCATCAAGGTTGAATTATTAAGTAGAAAAAACCTGTTTACCAAAATTTAAAACTGATTGAGAGTTACGTTTTCTTTCATGAATTTATTAAGCCTATGTATTCACGACTAGACTTTATTTTTAAAAGTGCTAAGTTTCTCCCACTGATTTCAGTGAGAATGAAGGTGCTCAGTTGGATGGAGATTGAGGTGGCAAGTGGTTGCACTGTGCACGAGAGGAAGCAAATTTCAGGGGCATTTCTGATCAGTTCACACTTTTCATGCAGGGCTCCTTAATCAGAACACAACGTGACTGATGGATCATTTTCAAAGACGTTATTTATGTGAGCAATTGGAATTGTCTATTTATAGGCTGGTTGCAATCACATACAACTACTGGGTTTCTTAGTGCATTTATCATACAAGTGGTTCCAGCAGGAACTCTGCATTTACATCCCCATGTTGCCATTTTTAATGAATACTCCTTTTTAATGAAACTTCTCTGTTTTGCTTCCTTGCGTTGGTTTCGTGACTGCAAAGTTAAAACTACCACTGTCCTTTCTTCTGAAGATAAAATCAACACGCTTTAATGATTAGGTTATGAAATTGCACATCGATGCAAACGGGTAGAACATGCGTAAGTGGCTTAACAGAAGGGAATAATGTAACCCTGGCCTGGCTGGATTAATGGAAGCTCTTTGTTCCCAGCTGCCTGGGATATGCACGTATGCTTCCTTCTCTATTAAACAAATGTTTAGTGTCAGAAGAACTTTGAGGTTTTTTGGCCTGTAGTTTTATTTTGTGTTCCACATAAACGAAGTGGGAGTGGCGTACTTCTTCATATTGTCCTCTGTCAGGGATCATGTCCAATGAAGACTTACAATTCTGTTTTCAAGTTGAATCATTGATCCTTTAGTTGATGCTTCTACCAACATATTTTGGGAACTGTGCAATTTCCCTTCACCTCTGGCATAGATATTGGGCAACATATGTTAGAATTTTAATTTCTTTTTGCAGGCAACAAAACTGGTGACTAGAAAACTTTCTTTTTAGGCTTTTGAGAGTTCTTTTTACTTTCAAGTCTTTATTTTTGCTTCCTTGAGAAATTCAATTTTACTCATACTGTCTCTTTTGTGCTTATCAAAATATATCACTATAGTGGTAAACAATACAAAACAGATTGGAACAACTGTAATCCACTCAGCAGTGGTCCCCTGCCTTCTAAAAACTGTATTAAACATAAGCATTTTGCACCACGCCCCTGTGGCCATTAAACTTTAGCAGGTTTTTCTTCACAATGGAGAGCTGAAGGCCCAAAGTTGTTGGGTAGTACCTGGGCGAGGGAGCGGCAACCCTGAACCATTGCTCCCATCTTCTCTCAGGTCTTGAAGCACCCTGTTACGCCTTTTCTTTCTATTATATTCTTGCAGATATAAGGAATGGCTGGGGACTACGGGGGACAGATGCACCAGTATGAGGGAGCAGAAGCTCTGTATATGGTGTATCCGCCATTCTCTGGATCCCACAGGCTACCCATGCTGTATGTACAGTGCTTTTACATGGTGTCTCTTAATTCTTATTTAGTCCTATAGTTATTACCTGGCTTCATCCTGTTAGGTGTATTATGTGAATAATATTAACTTCATGAGGGCCTTCTGAGGGCCTTCTGCCATGCTCACTGAAACCAGTGATAATATTTGTATTTTTTACCAAGTTCTGACTGATTGTTTTTAAACTTGAGATTTTCAAAGGTCAGTGTAGTATGCTGATGAGTTATGAACAGGTTTATATCATCTGGAAGATCTTTAAATTTTCTTTCATTAGCAGCTCACTGAATTTTTTTATCTTCCCTCTTGTACTGTGCCTTTTCTAAGTCATCAGACTTTCAGCAGTGACAGCATAATAGCAAACACTTTCTTCTGAACTATTCTTGAAAAAAAAAGAATTTTCTTACTGAGTGCAAGTCTAACAGTAAGAATTCATGTCTATTTAGGTAGTTTTGTTATCATCAATAAATAATTGTCTTTCTGTTGGCGATACTCTAAGTGAACATTGATGATGTTGGTATGCATGCTTCTCCTGGCTGCAGATCACAACATTATTTTCCCTTGGCAGTACCTGTAGGGACTCGATGCCCAGCCCTCCCTCATCCTTGCAGGGAGGGGAGTAGGTTACAACACGAGCTCAGGGACGTGTCCGCTCCTCCAGACACTCTGCAGAGATTCACCACTTTCTGCTTAGGCACGTTTTCTTCTGCATGGTGGATTATTCCGTATCCTGTTCTTTTTGCTTAAAGCAGTAATGTCCTGTAAGTTACATCTATTCCTGTGAGACTTGGGAGATTTGAATTCCATCTTTGATCCATATGTGAAGTATTTTTATTGCTTAGAAAGTGATGCATGCCTGGTAAGTGCTGTATTTCTTTTAAATTTAGCAAGTGAAGGGATCGGGTGCCTGTGTTGCACAAGAGTGGGGCTGAGAAAGCTGCGAAGGCCTCATCTGGTTCAGGTGTCAGAGGTTGCAGTGAGCCTCTTGGTCACTGCCAGGGACCAGCACCACTCTGTACACCCACAAGGATCGAGCTGATTGGGATGCCGATCCTAAGATGACTCCTCAAGGGAGATGCCTGTCTCTTTCTCTGGACTTGTCATGATAAAGATGAGGCCAGTGGGGCCTGTGGAGTTACCACAGTCTCTTGTGACGTGGATGAAGCTTGTGCGTTGACACTGACTCCAAGACATTAAGCACATATCAGCTTTCTCCAGTTCAGTAACTGTGTGATTTACAGTTCTGTCAGATCCCCTGCCACCAACTGGGGATACGTCTGTGGAAGTGACACTTTGTTCTCGGTAGTAACACACAGCACTTTGTTCAAGAAAGTTCAGGAAAGTGAGTTTAACTTGTTATAGTACTATGTTCTCTCAGCCTCATCACTGATCCCTCAAAACCATAAATAATCTTAGACCCTCAGTGCTGTGGTGCAGTCCCTAAGATGTAAATGTGGATATGAAAATTAACATTCTCTTGGGCACTTTCTTTGGTGGGTGGTGATGGTAGTGATTTGGAAATGCATCTTACAGAAGAAGGTGGAAAAGGAGCTGTGAATATTGTAAGAATAATGGTAGTTCATTGCACCTCATGGGTTATTGTATTCTTAATGTAAAATATTGAGGAACCAGTCTTCTCTGTTTATAATTCAACCAGCGCTAGTGTTGGATGCCTCAGTTCAACTGCTTAATTATGAAGTAGGTAGACATACGTGTATCTCTTCAGGGTGTGGGCTCAGCCTTTTTTTCCTGACCTACATTCTCTTGAGACAGTGGCTCTCACTGGGTGTTCTCCATCTCATGCTAGAGAGGACAGTGTTTAATGTACTACGGTTCTTATTGGGTTACGTTCAGGTGAGTGGAAGATTAGCTTAAGATTTCTGTAATTAAAACATATGGAGACCCCATGGGTATTTTGCATCAGTTGTCTGTACTTCTGGTGTTGCTCTCCTGTAAAAAGGTCATTCTGAAATCAGTTGACTTTCTTAGGAGAAATGCTATCTTTTGCCATTTTACTGCCTGTAGAATTGCTGAGGAAACATATTTTTTTATGAATGTGGATTTTCTGTGTTCTGATGCAGTTCATTTGTTCCTGGTGATGTTAAATGCCTGGCAGTCGGGGCAGGGGTTGAGGGGGGAAGTATGTTCATCATTGTGATTCTGACTTGTGATTTGTTAGTTTCCGTTTGTTCTGAAAGATGGCAACTTATGGAGATCTTGCATTGTCTTTATCCAGCTTGCTTTGACTAACAGGACTCCTTGCTGAAGCCCACCCTACTTCCAGAGTATCTCTTCAAGGCACTCTAGGTGTGTACATGTGGCCTCAAGGTTCATGGCAGCTGCTGTTTTCACTAGAACGTTGTGGTTTCAGAGTTCTGGCCTGTATAGAAACAGACTGATGTTTGTTAAGAATCTGTCATATGATGGCTCCTTATTATTTTTTTTTCCCCAGTCACCAGGATAATGTCCAGGATTCCATCAAGAATTTGCAGGCCATTGTTGGATATGATGAACATTTTCTCCTTTTGCTTCATTCTATGCTTTTATCAGAGTGAGAAGCCTCAGGTGAGGCCTTAGATGGTTAAATCAAAGGCAATATCTGCAAAGCAGTAATTTCAAACGAACTACACAGAAGCAGAAGTTTCTCCACCATAAAACAGTAATGAACTTTGGTCCCCCTAATCTGCTAGGGGCATTGGGACACAAACGCCAATAATGTGTTCAGGGCTACAATCGATAGCATTTTTGTCTTTTATGCATTTGGCTGTCTGCAGTTCCTGCAGTCTACATCAGCACTCTGAAGGTAGATGCTGCTCACATTAAGCATTTTGGAAATATTTTTATACATATTTTGATCATCATTCTTCTGTATATCCCATTATTAACCAGACTTTTCATTTTCTCCATGTTATCTGTTTCTCTTTGTGCATCTGGTTCTCAAAATAAGCATGTAAAAGTCAAATCTTGTATCATCACAAATTATAAAGTCCACTTGACCAGTTGTTGACTCTGGAACAATAAATTCTAGTTTGCACTAACCGTGACTCAATGGTTTACCTTCTGGTCAACTGCGCAGCATCAATGTCTCCTGTCACAAGTGGTGTGCTGTTTTTTTGTGATATTTCACACTGGATTTTACTTCCAGTTCTGGCTTCACTGTAGTCTTCTGCGATAAATCTACACAGCAAGCAGGTCACTGCTCCCCAGGTTCTGCAACACTTTGCTTGTGACAGGATCAGGCCAAAATCTGCAAGGGAATAATTTTTCCATCCATCTTCAAGAACAGTGACATCAGATGTATCCTTTACTGAGAGATGACAGAAAAGCCTTGAGCTTTCCAGTGTCACTTTAGAAAGTGGTTCTGTAGTTGCTGTTTTTGATAACCATTCAGATACCCTTTGCCAGGTAATTAATGGCACCAGGGGAACGATTTGGAAGTACAGATAATGTGAATATACTTGTAGACTCAAAGCAAAAATTATAATTTCCCAATGACTGAACTTTTCTGGATCTTTGGATAATTCAAGCTGGAAGGGGCCTTGTGAAGTCTCTAGTCCAACGTCCATCTCAAAGCAGACCAGTTCTTACATCACACCAGGTTGCTGTGGGATCATTCTTGAAAACCTTCAAGGACTGAGAGAGACCTCACAACCTCTCTGGGCAACCAGCTCCACCACCTGACTGGTCTCATGATGAAAAGTTTTCCTTATATCCAGTCTGAGACTCTCAGGAGTTTCATCTTATGCCTTTGTCATCTCCCTGCCATGTGCCAGTGTGCAGAGCCTCGGTGACCTCCCCATAGGTACTGCCAGGCTGCTGTCAGGTCCCCCAAAGCTGTCTCTTCTCCAAGCTGAACAAACCCAGCACCCTCAGCCTCTGCTCTCAGGGCAAGTCCTTGACCATCCTGGTTGACCCTTGGCTGAGCTCATTCCGGTTTATTCGTGTCTTTCCCGTATTGAAGGTCCCCAAAGTGCACCCAGTATTATAAGTGTGGTCTAGTGGGTGTGGAGTAGAGGGAACAATCACTTCTCCTGTTCATACAGCCCAGGAGATGGTTGGTTCTCCTTGCTGCTGGGGCACTGCTGACTCGTGGTCAGCAGCTGCCCACCAAGACCCCCAGGGCCATTCTAGGGGAGCAGCTCCCTGAGCATGGGCTGCCCAGCCTGTGCTGCTGCAGGGCTGAGGATGAGGACAAGGGATGTTTGGGTGCATATGCCTCTTCTGAGGGTAGTCTAAGCTGAAAAATGTTGACCAGACTTGAATGATCTATACACTGGCTTGTGTGTGCTGTGCATCTTCAAGAGCTTCAACTAGAAAGTAACTTTACCTTCGCTTTGCAGGTTGGCACATTGAAAGGCCCCAGAGTGTGTAAAAAAAAAAAAAACCAAAAAACTATGTTGATTTATAAGTGGTTGTACTAAATGTAGTACCTTCAAATTCATTTGTCGCAGTATCCCCAGCCTGGCACTGTTTATTTTTAACACTTTTAGCTTTTAATTTTTATTTATTTTTATTGTTTTCTATTTCTTTAGAATTAGAATAGTTTTATTTAATATATCAGCAGTGGCTACCTCAGTCAGCAAATGGTCTGGTTCATTCAACTACAGTATTCTTTTTATCTCCCAGCTGTGCTGCTATCTTGGTAACTTTTACACTGAATGACTGTTTAATCATTAAACCTGAAATTTCTAGAAGTGTCAAGGGAACTGTATACAAATTAAATCAAGAAGTTCTTTAGCACTGCTGCTTAAACACAGGACATGTATAAAGGAATATGATTTCCTTGGGGTTACTTAAGCTTTCTCTGTGGCCTTGATTATTCCCTCTAAGTTTTATCTCTAAAAGAACATTCTGTTATAAATGACTGTTTTGGCTGAAGAAGCTAGATGCTGCTCTGTCTTACCCTAAGGGTTCGTTTATTATCCTTTGATATTTAACAGAGTTGTTGCTGAAGAGCATCTGTAGGTACTTCCTTTCCTGGGAGAAAAAGACTGAACTTGTAAGCCTGATTTCTAGCACCCTGCAAAGTGAGATATTAACCCTTTATTTAACTTGTGCTGTAATTCTAGGAGCTTTTCTGAAAAGTGGTCAAGATTTCCTAGGATATTGGTTTCAGTAAATGTAAGGTATCTGGCTCAGGTTAGCATCTTCATTTCTTCCCCCTCCAAATGTAAAGGAATTGTAGTTTACAGAGGGGTCATGTGTTATTATCTCTCCTCTCACGAAGTGAAAATAGAAATAAAAACCTTTCCTCCCTTCTGTTCAGTAAAAGTAATTTCATGTGTATATTATTTCTCTAGAAGTATGGATCTGTTTTGCATGTGCAGCTGACCAAGAGGAAACCAAGTTAGAAGCGTTAATTTTATGTTTACTTTTCAAAATGGCAAGTCCACTTTTATTCTGAGGTTTTCTTGTGTGGATTCAGTTGCTGAGAAAGTTGCTGCATTCACACTCATGAGCTTTCTCCTGTTGCCTGACAATTTCATTTTCTGATGAAACAGTGTATGGTCATGGTTGTGCAGGGGAATGCCAGAGCCAGTCCCAGTGGAGATTCCGCATATTAAGACAAGAGACTATAAATTGAAGTTTGTGCAAAAGAAGGAACTCTGCAGAATATGGAGAGTACTGGAACAGGGACTGGAATACACCAGCAAAGTATTTGTGGAGATATGGTCAGCCTTTTCCAAGATAATGTGACGTAGTTATTAGATATTTGTGGCAGAAGTCTGAAGGCCATTCATGCATGGATCACTTTGGTCCTTTCTTCATTAAGTGGAAAGGGAACAACCTTTTTTGGTCAGCTGCAGGTGGACAAACATAGAATCATAGAATCGGTGAGGTTGGAAGGGACCTTTAAGATGATCAAGTCCAACCATTAACCTCCCCTGACAAAAACCCCTTCTAAACCATGTCACTAAGTCCCTCCTCTACCCTTTTCTTAAACACCTCCAGGAATGGTGAATCTACCCCCTCCCTGGGCAGCCTATTACAATGTTTAATAACCCTTTCAGTGTAAAAATGTTTCCTGATATCTAAACTAAACCTGCCCTGACATAACTTGAACCCGTTTCCTCTTGTTCTATCACTTGTCACCAGCGAGAAGAGGTCAGCCCCCATCTCTCTAAAACCTCCTTTCAGGACGTTTTTGCCATCACTTGCCGTTTGCTTTTGTCATCACAGCCATTTGGGTATGGAGTAGATTGGGAAGTCCAAAACATCCGTCTTGACAGTCTGAGGCTGTTTGAGGTCACATTGCCAGGTGTTCATCAATGGTCTTCTCCTGCATACGTTATATCAGTTCTCCTGGGTTCATCTTTAGCCAGTTTCTCTTCAAGTGCAATGTGGTTTTAAGTAGGTACTGAGAAAACAGAGTTAAGTAGTGGTGACCATCATAAAAGAGTAGTACAGCCTGGAGCGTCCTACATGTGTTGATGACACCTCAATCAGCCTTACTGCATTCTATAATAGTATAAAACAAGAGGGAGCGAAACAGCACTGTGAGCATCTGCAAGATCCATAGAAAGAAGAAGAAATAAAACTAGTTCTACAGTATGGAGGGAAAAGCTAGATTCACGTCAGTTTTGTGTGCATCCGTTCAGTTTCATGAGCAGTAATTAGTTCATAATAGTACCAAATGCGTATGTGTGGGAGGGGTATAGAGTGTTTAGAAAGCTGGGAATAAAGATGCGGGTTTTTTCAGTCATCAGAGTACACTGTCTGCATTTACCTTTGGCTAAGGACTTTCTGAGAAATACTAGTTCCAAGTAGTGACAACTCAGCTGAATGAGTGGAGGTTTGTTGTGTTGTTTTGTTTTCTTTCAGAAAAAGATTAACTAGTTCTGTGAGGCCTTGATGCCTTCTTTCTTGTTCTGAGAGGTAAGTACTCACAGAGTTATGGACACCTTCTATTATCGGGGAATATAAGTGTGGTAATCTGTGTTCTCAGGGAGATTACAGTCCCAGTTCTTGGAAGGATAATATTTGCAGTCAATCTTTTGGCTTGTTATAGTTGTCTGCACCATTACAGATGTAGGTGAATGTCTAGTGACTGCTGTGCTGGGTGCTTGCTTTTTCACCTTGGCATACCAGTGTCAGTATTATTTCATAACAACAGTTTATATTTTGACTATGAAGAAGTAAAACAGCATATATTATTTCATAGTTATGATTTGTCTTTTAAACTTCCTTTGGCTATCTAAAGAGAACCCTGTCAGAAAAACGTCTTAAATGGATTTTCTGGAATTGTTGAGAAACCAGATGTTCAAAATCAACCTTTTTAAAACTTGGCAGAAATATTTTCCATAATGTTTTTTGTCTACCTGTCTTCCTGTTTGATCTGGAACCTGCTTAGTAAATTTAGTTTATCATATTTCTTATATAGAGGATCACGTGAGCATGACTTACCCATTCGGCTAAAGCCAACGTACCTAAAATCAGCATGCTCAAATTCCAGGAGCCAAGCTCCTTCAGCTTATTACTGCATTTCGTTTTGCATAACAGCCTTGGCCCAAGAGGAATGAAGAGCATCTCATTACAGAGTATTTTGTGATATAGAATATAGGGCACTTCTGGAAAACAGGGAGAGGTGAGTTCAAGATTCCTTCCCTTGGTCCCACAGCTGTGAAAAGCAAAGGTAAATTTGCTATAGCAACCATTATTTTAAAAGGATGATGCCGCTTCTTTTTTAGGTGTCTATCCTCAGCTTGCTATTATGAATCCCATGTGGATGCAGGTTTTTCTCTGAACCCTGTTGAGACTGAATTTTGCACTCCCTTAGCTGCCCAAACCAAGTCTGCCCTGTACACCAGTTTTGATGCATGCCTCTGGTCAACTCTTGTAGTTATAACTTAATTAGACATCATTCCAAAGATTTGTAGGAATATTCAGATTTAGTATTATCTGTACCTCCCTTATTTTGCTGGATGATCAATCATAATGCTATTGGCAGGTTTTTAACTTTGTCTTGGTCAAATCAGTTCAGTCCCCTGGCAGGACACCAAGACAAGCTTGTCAGAGACAATAGTTTTGGCTTTGTCCCTAACCTCCCTGCAGTCAGTCTTTGCATGAGTCTTTGGCTTGAAGGTCACCTTCCTTAATCTACAATTTTTCCGTTTTCTTGAATCCTTTTAAATCTTTACATGTCCTGTCATTGGCGATTTTTTTCTTTGTGTGTCATGCCTATATCATTTTCTTTCCCTTACTACATCCTTGCTTTAGCTGTCAAGATCTTGTGTTAGTCTTTAAAACACCAGCATATAAAATAGCCATAAATATGTGGTCCCGTATAATAACCACCAGCTTTTGGTTTCATTAGCCTTTGTAACTCTTAGCAGATCTGTAACACCAGTCCCTCTCCTTTCCCCACCTCTTCGCCCCAGTCCCACTAAATCAGGGTAGTGCGTGGCTGTTTTACCTGGTGACCTGCCAGGAGACCTGCATTCTGCTGTTCATTTTCCTCTCTTGAAGTCTGTGTTACTTATCCTTTTTTGTTTCTACTTGAACTTTTCCAAGTGTTCCTTTACACAGCATAGGCATTCCCCCTCCTCCAGTATGTTAGTTAGAGTGGCTTGGAGAAGAGTGTCTTTTCACATCTTCCCTTTCTGTATATCTTGTTTTAACTTAGTGTGGTGGGTTGATCCTGGCTGGACACTGGGTGCCCACCAAAGCGGCTCTGTCACTGCCCTCCTCAACTGGACACAGGTAGAGAAAATATAATGAAAGGCTCATGGGTCGAGATAGGGACAGGGACATCACTCATCAAATAACATCACAGGCAGAACAGACTCAGCTTGGCAAAATTAGAGTAGGGTAATGAAACATTAAAGCAAATCTTAAAACACCTTCCCCCCACCCCTCCCTTCTTCCCGGGCTCAACCTCACTCTCCATTTCTCTCCCTCCTCCCCCCGAGCGGCGCAGGGGGACGGGGAGTGGGGGTTGTGGTCAGTTCATCACAGGTTGTCTCTGCTGCTCCTTCCTCTTCATGAGGAGGACTCCTCATGCTCTTCCCCTGCTCCAGTGTGAGGTCCCTCCTGCAGGAGACAGTCCTCCATGAACTTCTCCTTCCCAGCGTGGGTCCTTCCCATGGGCTGCAGTTCTTTATGAACTGCACCACTGTGGGCCCTTTCCATGGGGTGCACTCCTTCAAGAGCAGGCTGCTCCAGCGTGGGTCCCCCATGGGGTCACAGGTCCTGCCAGGAAACTTGCTTCAGCGTGGGCTCCTCTCCAGGGGTCCACAGGTCCTGCCAGGAGCCTGCTGCAGTGCGGGGTCCTCCATGGGCTGCAGGAGGATCTCTGCTCCACCATGGACATCCATGGGCTGCAGGGGGACAGCCTGCCTCACCATGGTCTTCACCATGGTCTGTGGGGGAATCTCTGCTCTGATGCCTGGAGCACCTCCTGCCTCTCCTTCACTGACCTTGGTGTCTGCAGGGCTGTTTCTCTCCCATATTCTCACTCCTCTCTCCGGCTGCTGTTGCACAACAGGTTTTTTTCCCCCCTTCTTAAATACGTTATCCCAGAGGCGCTGCCACCGTCAGCTGATGGGCTTGGTCTTGACCCAGTGGTGATTCCATCTTGGATCCGGCTGGCATTGGCTTTATGGGACATGGGGGAAGCTTCTAGCAGCTTCTCACAGAAGCCACCCTGTAGCCCCCCTGCTACCAAAACCTTGCTGTGCAAGCCCAATGCACTTATTTACTTCTATGATTTTAGCATTTTTTTTTTTTACAAGTAATTCACAGTTCTTTCTATCCGCTCTGCCCTATGTCTGACTGATTCTTACATCTCACCTTCAGTATCTTCTCATAACTCCAAAATTCAAATACTTCCTTTTCGGGCATTTCTCTCTACTTGTGTTTTTGTCCTATTTTCTTTTTTCTCCTTCTTTTTTTTCTGTTGTATTGATAGTTTCATGTTTTATTCTACTAGGCTTGTAAATTCAGTGTTGTCTTTCTGCACACATCTTTCATGTTACCAATTATGAAAATTAATTATTTTTAATAATTAAGCCTCAATTACACATATTTCGCTTAACAACCAAAACTAATACCTCCTTTTCAGATATTTTGCAAGATTGAGGGCAAGATATGAGTGGACAAACCAAAGGAGAGATTAAAAGATGTTAACGGGTAATAAATTCATTTGAATGTCTGTTTCTGTTTCCTCTTTAAGGTATTAAATAGATACAATTTTGCTATCAAGTTTGAAAAGTTTGGCTATGGTAATTTTTCAAGAAGTGACCAAGTACACTACTGACTGCTGTAATTTGTCTTCAAATGTATTAAAACTCATCTAAATAGTTTCTTGTTGAAGTTTACATAGTTTAGTAAAAATCAACAGCACCTATTTTCTCATTTTTGGCTGTATTATATGAAACCTGGCATGATTTACAGTATAAATTACAAAATTACTGTCAGACTGGACAGATAATTCATTCTGGGGAAAACCAAGCTGCTATTGTGGTTCACTGCATTGTATATAGTTTCCTTAAACTGTACTACTATGTTACTAGCTTAAAAATGCTTATATGTACATCTCAGGATGTAGGCCCTGGAGATGAACAGTTGTAGCTTCTATTTTTAACATGTTTGCAGCAAATCAGGTTTCAAAGCTGTTTAGTATTTTAAATGTGTTTAGAATCCAGAAAAATATTTTGATGTAAAATAATATTAATCTGATTGTATAAGGCAGATACAAAATAGGCAAAAAGATAATGTTGCATTGTTCAGAACATGGTTTCTTAATAGCTGCAAATTATATTTGTTCACTTTCTTTGTAAGGGATGAGTTTTCTGGTGTGAAAATAATGTACACTGAGATTCTCCTGATGCTGACTTTTCAACAAGAAATAGAAAATCTGTCGTTGACAGCTATGAAGTACTAAATATGGGAGGAAGAGCTGGGTTAGCATTAGCAAATACAAAGTTGAAATGTATGCAAAGAGCTCTGTGTTTGCTCAGACTTTGTCAAATATTTATGCATATTTCAGATACGTCCCAAATAACACACTGTAGCATTGTGAACTGCTTGGACTTGTATGAGAATGGGAACAGAAGGTTATACAAGTCAACATCAGAGTACAGTATGTTGCTGTATGTTATGCTACTCCATATGCTATACTGGAAAAGCATGTAGAGTAAGTAGTATAGTACATGGAAGATACTGGCAAACTCTTCTAGTGGAAGTGCATCTCTCTTTTGTAATGACTTTATTAACTACCTGCAGTGTTCTGGATACCGAAATGTGTGTTTGCGCTGGTTTTCAGTAGCCAGACAGCTGAAGTCAAGCATTTCCTGAGAAGCCAAGCAAAACTGTCTCCTACCATCAGCCAGAAGCCTGGTGGTTTTTTTCAGATCCATCTTCACAAATTACACAATTATGGAAAGAACTGAAATAGGACTAGAAAGAGGACTAAGTACTCTGTAGGTCCTTAGAGAAATTCTGTTAATGTCCCTTTCTGGTTCCCTATTTAAAAACAGGGAAGTCTTTTCAGCTACTTGTGGTGAAGTTCGAACATAGTGTTTCAGTGGAGGAGCCTATTTGGTGATTCAAACCCCTATGATTTCAGGGAAGAGCGTGTGTCTTTGACCCAGCAATGAGCATGTTAGCTGTGATGCAGAGTGCTTTGGCCTCTGGAGTACAGAACGATACTGCAGTCTAACATGTTGCAATTTTTACTATTATATGCCAAATAATATTAAGGAACTTGTGCAAAGGTGCCCACACATGAGTAATTCAATTAGGATAAAGTTATCCAAAAAATGTCTTATGTGAGCCATAATGTTTCTTAAAATGGGCTTTCATGGTATCCAGTACAATCTTGATGAAATCCCTGCTTCAGTGTGAGGATTGATGAAATATGAATAAACTCCATGTGGACTTTTAAACAGAGAATCCTTGGGAGGTTCAATGACTCACTATTGGCATGGACCTCATTCAAGATGCTGCATGTTATATTAGGCACTTCATGTTATTTAGAAATGCTGGAGGAAGTATCTGGAAGTTTGACGAATTCAAAATAGCATTGGTAGCAGATGGACAAGAGAAAATACTGTAGAAAAGTTGATTGTGTGAGTCTTGCAAGCGTATAGTGCTGGCTGAGCAAGATCTTCCAATTCCGGCAAAAGGTTTTGCCATTGAGCTGCAGAGCTGGGCACAAACCCGGTATTTGGTATGTGTTCATGACTATCAGGCAGTCTTTGGAGAATTTCAGTCTGTGCACTGGCAGCAAGAGGATGTAACTGCCCTTCATGAGAGCTGATCTTGAAACAGACTGTCTTGGCAGTGCTCCAGCTCAGTCAGTCACCCGCCTGATGAACCGAAGGCCACCTTCCTGATCATTAAGAGGAAGCAAGCCGCCTGGATTTTATCCAGGTTAGGATTTTTAGGCTGGTATCCTGAGCACTTAGTGATTTGTGTTTGGTAGTGGACTGCTCAAAAGTCATTACCCCATAAATCTGGTAGATTGGAAGGGAATTTCTTCAATTTTTGGTTTGTTGGATGTGAGGGAATCTCAAGAATATTCATGTCTCTCTGATGGCCAGACTTTTTTTCTGAGCGTACATACTTTAATTTCAGTTAGATAACATTTGTAATCTGAATGTTCTATGTCTAAAATAGTAATACCACGTAATTCCAAGGTATTATTTAATATACATTCTGTATTAATTTGCCTAATTATGTCTAGATAAAGTTTCAGTTTAGTGACCCTATCAGGTGTAGGCGTTTCACAGATGCCTTCTTTTTGACAGTATCATGGGAAATGATAGCCCCAGAGATCATGCTTTGTTCCAAATTAGCTTGTATTTGAAGTAAACTTAACTCCTTGAAAAAGTTTCAGGGTTTTGCACAAATGGTGGATCACAGCAGCAGAGCCAGTTGGTATTGCCTTATTATCTCATGCGTGGGATCAGATAAATTTTATCTCATCTCATTGTGCGTTCAGATAGAGGAGAAAGTTGATTTCCTTTCTCTGGGTTATTCTTCAGTCCTTATGTTTACTTACAGCTCTTCAGTCTCGTCTTCCATGTATTCCAGTCAAAACCAGGTCTAGAAATAATATGGGACTTGGTAGTTGAAGCATCAGAGACCATCACCAGTTATTTCTCATTGCTACCATTGCACAAGGTTGCTTTTGTTTATATAAAAACTACTTATGAAATTGGAATTTTGGGGGGCAGGGCTCTCTTACTGGTTCCCCGTACAGTGGTAGAAACTGGTGAGATGTTAAAAAATGGGTTTCTGTGTCAGAAACTTTGGAGGTCCAGTAGTATTTGCCATCTGGTTTGGAACTACCACCTGCTGTGCAAGGAGTCTCTGTGCACCGTGTTTCTAATTGTGTTTAGTAGATGGAGAGGGACATCCTGACAAAATGGAAAAGAATCTCAGACTGTCATTAAGTCACCTTAGCAATTTTCATATGGCTAAACCAGGGCAGTGGCATTCTTGCTGTATGAGGGGATGGGCATAGCTGGTGTAGCTACAGTGGCTAGAGATGGTCTGTTTTCACGCTCCAGCCTGATAGTCGTGCTGCCAAAACTGTAGTCTTAATTTGCCCTGAATGGCAAATGAGATGAAGAAATATGTTCACAGCTCTTTTTCTCTTGTAAAATTCTTTGTAATGTGCTTTATCATTCGGGGGTTCTGTCCTTTGGAAAGGGTACACCCATGTTTATTGTTCATCCTGTCATATTTTGAGTATGATGCATAATTTATGATTATATATTAATTTTCATTCGTTTCATTACTGATAGCTTCTTATTTCCTGATACTTCGAGGGAATAGAGCACGACTAACATTTTTTGTGGTCTTATTAACTGTATGTTAATTTTCATTTTAGAATTCATTCATTTGTATCTGAAGTGAATGTATTTCTTGTTTTGAATATAGAACGTATTTACTAGCTGAAAACCAGAAAATTGATGTTACTTGGAGTGACGAGTTAGAAAATCTTGCCTCTTCTTGCTGACAAAGCAATCCATCTAGAGTTGGTGTGCAGTTTTCAATAATGCACTACCTTTTGACAATTCAGATTTTTCCTACATATACTTTGTGTTGATGTATTTGGGCTTGTTTGTGTCCGTCTTGGGGAATTATATGTGAAACATAACCCTCAGCTGGAAAAACTGAATAGAAATAGTTTTCTCTTAGTTGAGCTTAGCAACCGATGGAGAAATATGTACAGTGTTTGTATCACTATTTTTTAATGCCATAATTATGCATGGAATGAAATAGGTCCTTAAGAATGGCATTAGGATTGCTTTTTGAGCAGTGATGTGAGTATTGCATTAAGCAGTGACACATAGCAAAATGTGGCAGGGCATTTGAGCATGATAAAGTCACCGTGTACTGTGTATAGTCAGGACTGTGGAATGAGCTGGAGAGGTAGAAAAATAAAATACTGAACACTACGAGTATTTCAGCCACTAGCAATGGAATTGTTCAGAATAATTAATGTCTATGATGCTAGTCAAGGCTTAGACAAAAGAGATGGGGACCAGAAACTGTCTTCCTGGAAATACATGAAATAAATAAAGAAGGTGTGCTATTGCATGAGCAGCCTGTCATCATCATGAAATGATTTATTTCTTTGTTTTTGAAGAAATATGGACTAGATGGAGAAGTGGAGGAACCAGTCTTGCAGTGTGTTATAACTAACAGGACTCATCTCAAGAGTCTCAATATCTATCTCAGCCAATCAGTCATAGTTTTAATGAATCTCATCTTAATCTGGACATGTAATACAGGTCAGATGAATCACTTCGTAAATGTGCCAGTTTCTCTCCATTGACTGTAATTGGAATCCAGATGACTTCTGCAGCTGTGGGTGTCTACATAAGGGACATCTCATTTAGTTTTAGATGTTTTATGTCATTGGGATTTTCATGTGCCAAACTCCAATGTTCAGGTCATGAAATTCAGTGGACCGTAGTAATGTCAGAGACCATATTTCAAGAACAGAAGTCAGTATCAAATTTGTCCATGAGACATCTAGTGGTATGCATTTAGAAATTAATATGTTACTAGACTATAAAGTTTGTAAGCCAGGTTACTGAAATAAGCAATGAAGGAAAGAAAATTCCATATTTAAAACTGCAGAGCCAGAGCATTGGTCTAATCTTTAAGTTGCGACTCAAATGAAAAATGCATCCTTGATTATAGCAAAAAGGTAAACCAAGGCAAAATAAGCACAGAATTGTAACCAGAAGAATAAGTTTCTCATTATAGATGATGAGTAAATAATTTCAAAATTTGGGCACATGTAATACAGATTTGTTGATTCTTATGTACACATACGTGCACTAGGGCACAGAGGCTGACAACACCAGCTGAAACAAAGTAGTGATTTACGTTATGATGAGTTATGGAGCTTACTTGCCATGTTATTATTGTTGCTATTTAAATAAAATCCCCTAAAGTTTATTTCAGACAAGATTGAAGTAACTATAGTACCATAATACAGTCGGTAGGAACATTTTGTTTATATAGAGGTAAGATACTATAATTGTTCAAGAGATTGCAGACTTCCTTTTGTGGTCATTTGTAATTAATTGGGAAATAATCCAGTTCCTAGTAAACTTGGTAGGAATCTTTCAGTCAGTTCCAGAGGGATTTGTGTCAAATTTCTTTAGGTTTTTGAAGATACCAGGTTTTATGAAGTTGGCATTTTAGTGTTTGCTGGGTGCTTGATACGGTGAGGACCAAGACTTCCTTTGGGACTATGCATAATACATGAGATTATATGCTTTGCCATGAAATCATCATAATTGGATGGGGTAATGAGGAAGTTAATGGGTCCACCTGGTCACTACTTTAAAAGCTGTTTGTATGATAATATAAGAAATACAGGGAATAAACAAGAAGACCTGAAATCTTAAGCCATGAGGCAGTAGTGACTGAACTAGTATAGCAAAGATGTGGTGGGAGGATAGGGAGGAGGAGGACGCGGCTCTTGCTGTTGTGTATTGGGTCAGACACTTGTGCTGTGACCCAGCTGTAGAGGGAGGTGGGCATACTGATGGTCCATGAGTCACACTAAAAGGGGAGAATCTCATGGGCTCCGTTGTTACGCAGACATTGTACAGACCACCAAACGGATCAGGAAGGTGGGGATTTTTATTGGCAGAGTACAGGTGATGGTGATGATGCAAGATTTTAATTAGTCAGTCATGTGTTGGAGACCAATACAGGAGAATACCAATTGCCCAACATGTTTTGCAATGCGCTTGTGATCAAATTTTGAGATGGCAGGAAAAGCAATCGAAGGGGAAGCTATTTTATTTGATACCAGCTCTAAGGGAGAAACAGTTCAAGCATAGAGAGAGAAAAGGCAGCTTGAGTGAGAATTACCCTGGGATGACAGACCTCACAGATTTCAATAAGGGAA
The DNA here is from genome assembly GCA_013400135.1 of Rhinoptilus africanus. Taxonomy (NCBI): domain Eukaryota; kingdom Metazoa; phylum Chordata; class Aves; order Charadriiformes; family Glareolidae; genus Rhinoptilus; species Rhinoptilus africanus. The sequence continues at coordinate 236,874 of VXBO01008078.1, forward strand.
AGATGTTGAGTAAAAGAATCAGAAGAACAGGTTTCAAGGGGATATGAGGGGACTGTGGGCATAATCTCTTTGGAAGTGAGTCTGGAGAAAAGAAGTTAAAGAACTTGGTTGTTCCCCAAAGGCAAAATATAAAGAGAAAACCCACAAATTGTGACAGCATAGGAGGAGGACAAAAAACATAGTAAAAGAAATCTTTCTAAAATACAAGCATCTTATTTATATCATACACAAGAAGGAACCATGTAGAAAACTAAAACTAGTTTGGATTATTCAGAACAAGTGCAGAAGAATAGCAAAAGACTGTGTACAGGAAAGAATATAGGTAGTAACAGAAATTGTTCTGGAAGTCTGTTTCTGGTAACAGCATGTGCTTAACAGAAGCGCATCAGTCTTCACTAGTGGTATTAAAAGCATATAGAATAGAGCATATAGAATAGACAAATCAGAGAGTACTGAATGTGTTAGCTGTTCCCAGGTTAGCTGTGCCTGAGACAGCCTATACTAGGAAATTGGAAGAATTGTCTAAATCAGTCTCAGCTCTGTTAGCAATTACCATTGAGAATCCAAAGAAGATAAATAAGAGAGAGTGAAAAAAACCCCAGAAAAATAGAAAAACTGATCTGTAAAAGGGTGGGTGAGCTATGGAGGAAAGAGGCCTATTGCAGGTTTACAAATCATTTTTGTTTCTAGAGAAATTACAGACAAATATTCAAACATTTTCTAAATACTTGGAGGAAAGCAACAAACAGCAATCAGCATGGGTTTGTTGGAACTATCTAATACCCTATAACAAGAGATTAAAACTTGTGGATGAAAGAAAAGGAGCAGATGTCCTACATTTTCACTTGAAGAAACTTCTGAATGCTGTCTTACAGGACTGCCCTATAAAGAAGCTAGGGAACGTCAGGCAGTGTCCTAATGTAAATTGCATGGGATATAGCTGCAAAATTGGTTGGGTAAGGTTGGACAAGCAGGTACTGCTGTTTTACTACCTTGTGTGTATTCCACAAGAGTTTATTTTAGACACTATTCTGTTTTTTTCAGTAATAATCTGGGCTACATATTAGAGAGCATGCTTATTAAATTTGCAGTTGTCACAAAGTTGAGAATGGATTGGAAGGATGCCGGAGAACAGGATTAGAATTGAGAATTATCTTGACACATTGGAGGAATGGCTTGGGGAATAAGGTAATACTTAATAGGTGTAAGTACTACACTTGGGCAGAATAGCTGTGTACCGGAAACAGATGGTTAAGCAGTGGGTTTTGAAAACAATCTGTAAGTAATGAGTATTACATGAGTAAACATAATCAAGCTCTTGTGAAAAAGGTATGGTTGGATGAAAAACATGTAGCCTGCAAAATGTATGGAGTAATTCAGCTGTTGTACTCAGTGCTCTGCTCAGCTCAAATACTGTGTCCAGTTTTGAGCATCGCTCTTCAAAAAAGAATAGGGCTAACTAGAGAGAGTTCAGAGAATGGTAATGAGGATCAGTTAGAGAACTGAAAATCAGGACTTATAAGGAAAAAATTGAAGAAACAGAATTATTAACCCTAAAAAAGTAAAAGATAGGTGGGAGAGAAAAGTTTTCAAGTATGGAAAAAACCTACCACAAACAAACTCAATCCCCCCCCAAAACAAACAAAACCCAAACCACGTTGAACATACACAGATGAGAGAAATTGTCTGATCTCTGCATCCAGCATGGATAGCTTAAATTCTAACAAGAAATCATTAGTTTAGACATCAGGAAAAAAAAAAAAGATAGTTTTTACTATAATAAGATCACTTAAAACATGTTAGGTGAGAATTTTTTAAGTATGTTAGAGATCTTTTAAAACCCATTAAAAAACTTGTCTAAAAATGACACAAGAGTAGCTTTTTTTCATGGGCAGTTTGGAGATGACCTGCTATGGACCCTATCAGCAGTATCTTCCGTGATTCTCTATTGAGTGGGTTACATTGCTGCATATTATTGCTGTGCCACACAATGCATTTTCTCTTCTGTACATCTTATGAAACAGTATTGTACTTTGAATTAAGATTATTATTTATTTTTTTATATTTCAGTGTGTGCAGAAGCTTACAATCCTGATGAGGAAGAGGACGACGCAGAATCTAGGGTATTTAATGCTTTGAGTCACGTATTTTTTCAGTTCTTGGGCGTTAAAGTTAGGAAATAAAATGTAACCAGCATTACCATTCCTTTCCCAAAGCATCCTTATTATAATATACTGTAATAATCTGTGGGGTTTTCACGTTAAAGGAACGTTTAAAAAATCTCTGTAACGGTCACCCTGGTCACACATCAGTAGGACCTGATGTGAATAATTATTCTAAATTACCACACCTTTGATATGTTGTTTGTTAAGGAAATATTTTTGTGCAATTACATTTGCCCAGAGAGTGGCTGCTCCTAAAAGTACTTATTTGATGTCCTCATAATCTTGCAATAGTTTCTTTAATATTCTAGTATTTTTCCTAAGGCAGATAAAAGGTTAATTTAAAAATCACTAAGATTCTCAGATGTACAAAGCAAAATATAGTGAACTATATTTATTACTTCTACTTATGTCACCCTTTTAAAGGCATTTACTTAGCTTTTAATATGAAATAGCATGACTTTTAAGACAAGTTTAAATTTTTGTATCCCACCTAATTTCTGGCTTGTAAAACTGTTAAAAAGGTTATCATATAGCATCACAGCTTTGAAACCTAGCATGCCTTTTTAAGCATATGAGTTAAACAAACAACTTGATTGATACTCACATTAACCAGACATCGGTAATTTAATAAATCTCTGACCCTCTTGAATAGTGTCAAGTCTGTCGTTTACTCTGTGAAACTTCTGATATAAATTTACCGCGGATACTATTTCACAAAATATTCTTTGGGAAGTAGTTGTGGCAAATGGCTGAATGTAATAGTGGTGCTTTTTATAAAACATGCATGCTCCAAATATGATTAGAGAGTAGTAGAGTAGTGTTTATGCAGCAATATTTGAGATAAAGGTATCCGGGACGGCTTGCAGAAATGAACTGGATTCTACAAATGTAAAGACTTTAAATACAGCAGTGCTTCATTTGCTAATGCTATGGTGATATAACGTTATCATTGAGTGTTTATTCAATTCCTGAAGGTTTTGAAGTGAAAGTGTTATAAAGCATGGCCAAAATATTGTGTAAAATGCTTAGCTGAATTAGCTCAATCTTTCAGCTAGTGCTGCTACTTGATAACCACTGTAAAGTTTTTTCTATTATATCCCTCAGATTATTCACCCTAAAACAGATGATCAAAGAAACAGACTGCAGGAGGCGTGCAAGGACATTCTTCTTTTTAAGAACCTAGATCCGGTAAGGGATTCTTTGTAATGAACAACATTTTGCAGTGCTGCTAAGAATGAATTCTCTTGAACTTTTCAACAGAATTTTACAGATTTGACTTGTATAAGGTCTTATGTGTGCTTTCTTGACCATTTCACAAACTCCAGAAATGGCATTTTTGTAACTGATATATATATAGAGAGAGCCTTTTGTTCACCACCATGAATGATAGTCTTGAAATACATTAAAATGAATGTACACACTAATATGATTGTAAAGAATATTATTTTCTAATTTTAAATATTCTTGCTGTACATTGATGTATATAAACTCATTGGTTAACTGGAATGTTTAAGTTGTTTCTGCTAGTTACTTTTTATCATACGGAAGCATGCTGAGTGCTCCACCAGAACCTAAAATTACCCCTAAAGCCCACAGTTTAGCTATGGATTTAATTGAACAAGTGAATTATGAAATACAGGGAAAGAAAGGCAATAGCGAGGTGTTTACATTATTATTTCACTTAATACAGATGCCATAAAAACGCTACAGATACGGGTTTTTTTTCTGTGCAGATAATTTCCTTCTGTTGCCTATAAAACCAATTACGGGCTTTTAAGAAAGCTTAAATGCAGTGAATGAGTGATCTGGATCAGACAAAGGTGATAAAGCACAGGGTTAAGGGAAAAGGCAAGTTTATCAATCGAAACATGCATACTGAGGTTGGGATGAGTCACAGCACACCAAATGCTTTCTCAAGAGAATTGATTCAGTGCTGTCAGGGGAGGGAGCACGGGGGAAAGGGAAATAATTATGCAGAGTTTTAAGCATGAGAACAGAAAGTTTTAAATTTGATTCAAGAGGGAGCTAATGGAAAGTCCAGGCTGCAGCTCTGTTTGGAAGTCAGGTGCTGTTACAGGGAATGCGGGTTGATTCCTGCTGCGTGTTTTGTTCACACAAAGGCTGAGCGCTGACCCTGGGAGCAGTGAGCCAAAGACCCACAGCTTTGCGGAACCCTGGAGTCAGAGCTGTAGGAGAGCATCATGAGTCTCAATGTTGGTGCTAGTATGTGTGCATTCTTGGGACACTGGGGATCCTGACGCAGAAGAGTTCCTAACCTCCTTATGCTGTCTGCTCAATGGGTAGTTAATTAAGCTGTTCCACTATACTGGTTCAAGCTAAAGTCACACAGACGTTTGCCCCTCCCACTCCTGAATTATTTTTCTGCATAACTTCAGGGACACAAAGTGGTTTGTGGGTATCTGCTCTTGATGTGAAATTGCTTGCTTTATTTATTTATTTGTTTATTTTCCTTGTTGTTGCTATGTCTTGGCTGCCATCGTTACGTTAGCCTGCCAATGGCATTTTGGCTGACCCGTCTTGGTTAGCGTGAGCATTTCTCTCTTACGAGCCCTGTGACCCAATGGATTATCGTGTGCTCCTAGAGTTTGCTGTGATGTTAGTTTTGAGCTACTGCTTTCCTGATTCTGGCTTTACACAGTTTCTTAGTGGCACCTGCTTATAGTATCAATCTTCTGGATGAGATCCACTTTGCCTTGCAGTGAGAACTATGTCTTCTGTCTAAATAGTCATCAACCACTTGGTCTGCAGGACAGGGATCTGTTGGCTCTGTATCAGCTATATTGTGATGCTGTGTACACGTAAAGCATTAAACTGTTCCAGTGTGGGCACTTGATACAACTCTTCCATGGAATATTGAGGGATTACTTCTCCTGTGTGTGGAGGTCTTCTCAGAACTGTGCTGATGTCTCAATACCATATTCCCTTGATGTTTTGAATTCTTTTTTTCATTATTGCTTCTGAATCCATTACTTGTAATTGCTAGTAGTTCCCATAGTCTGTTCCAGGTGTTTAGCAGAAGACTTCTCAGCCAAGTCTCAGCCCTGTGGGGCTCTGCAATCCAAAGCCTTGAAATCTGCCCCTGGGACCTCCCAAGTCTTGTTTACCCTTTGCTCAGATTGTCCAGTGGATTAAGAACACTTCCTTCTGCTTTAAATCCCTTACAGTGTTCTAAATAGTTGAATAAGATAATTTTTGTAAAGGAGTTTTTCATTATAATAACTTTACTCATAAAAGGGATTGGAAAGCTACTGAGCTCTGATCTTCATAGTTCAGAGCAAGGGTATTAAATTTTAGTGTTCTTCAGTCTGGCTTGCTCCTTCTGCAGAGCCAAGATCTATAATCCCCAGGGGACTTCTCCCACTCCTCCTTGTTCTGCTGCTAGGCAGTGACTCAAGAGCTCTGCCACAGTAGTTACAGTAATTTAAATATTCCTGTCCCATCTCTCTTCCTCACCTCTGTCTCTCCACCCTGCAGCACAAGCACATGTGGTGCCAGCTGCTGCACTTCACTCTCTGGTGTATTAGCAAAAAACCTCCTTCGTCTTGGAGAGAGTTGAATCTTCAGCTGCTAAAGCTAGAGTCTCTAGAACAAAAGTCAAGCTGTGTATTGATAGTATCTCCCACTCTCACTGTTTTTTTTTTTCCTTGCGCTGAACTTCAGCCTCTTTCTGCTGTAGTTCTGTGTATGAAAAACATTGTTTCAGAGGTCAGTGAGTTAGAGGGGAAGAGAGAATGTAAAGTGCTTAATGGCTTTTCCCTGATGGCCTTTTAGCAAGGTGTCAAACACCATTCCTAAATAGGGCACCGCTCTGAAATACTATATAACAACATGTCCTAAGGCATAATCAGAATTGCGTTCAGTACATGATGCTAAATGGAGTCCACATTTTCTTAAAACTTTATCTAATACACTGTGTTTTAATTTGAATGGAAGCAGAAGATAAGGGTATCATTAAAGGAGGAGAAGCTGCAGCAGTTAGGAGGTGACTTACAGTGCTGCTCAGTGTTTTAATTAAAGAGTGCCTCTGAACAGACAAGAGCTTTCACATGAAAGTAAAAAACAGCAGAACCATTTGAATGTGAGACTAACTGAGAGACAGGAGAAGAAGATAACCTTCAGACTTTGAGACGACTTAGGACTTTCTCAACACACACAACACTGTCTTGAGCCTGCATTTACCTGATAGCAGTGTTTAAATATCAGATGGGTAAACTTATGGAGAAGTATTCATAAATATCAGTATTTCACTTATTGACTCTGATTTAAAATATAACATAGTATAAAGGAACACCAGCTCTGGTACAATTCCCTGAGCAGCACTCTGTTTTAAAGGGCAACTGTTATAATTTATAAAATTCCTTAAAGTGTCTGAAGTTACTTGAGTTTTCTTGAAAGTTTCTTGAACTTTGTGGATTGCTGAGGGAAGTGACTTGTCAACTAATGTCAGTTCAGCATGGCACTCCTGACCTAACACCCTTCAATAAAAAGTACTTAAAAAAATTTACATGATAGCATTTTTTCACCTTTCTGGGGTTTTAATCACTTCCCATCTGGTTGCTGTCACTCAGTATCAGTTTAGCTAGTAAGTAACAGTATTGAAAAAATTACTTGGAGAAGAATATGGATTGAAACATGCATGTACAACAAGATGAGGGAAAGAGGTTTTTGTAGAGCTCTGGCTACTTTCTAGAGGACCAGGTCAGGAAAAAATTCCAGAAGCAGAACTGTGTGGATGAGTGAGTTAAATGAGCGAAAGATGCATTCAGATGTTCATTTTCCTCTCATTCCTCTTTTAAAGCACCTCTTCGTGTTCTTCTTCCCAGAAATCTCTTCCTATTAGAGCACAGTACTATTTATTGTTCTTCTCAATTGCCTTCTCCATTCACCATGGCTAGAAATCCGAGTGTTGCTTTTGTTTATCTAGGATTGCCATGGTGTGCCAGGCTGCTTGCTCTACATGCATGCCCAAAGCATGTTACCTCATCTTCTCCTTCATCCTCCAGATGCTGGAGGTTACTGGCAGTGGAATCGGAAGCTGCATGCCCTCTTTCCCCTCCATTTTCACTTTGTATAAGCTAGCAAGGAGAAAACAAGATGATGACCAGATGCCTTGGGCCATTACTGAGGATGATCCCGGAGTCGCTATTACTGGGATTTGTCTCTGTTCAGCCTAACAACTGTTTAATTACTGTCAGGAATAGCAGCAGCAGCTCATCTAGTGGCCAGTGCAGCCTTCTATGCTTCCTTTTTACAATGTAATTCAGAGAAGTTATTATTTTGGGTTTATCTTTTAAGAGGAAACTTTGCTAGGGCTGATTAACAACAGACTTATCTGGTTTGGCTGTTATGGCCCATAGGCCAGCAGTTAAAAAACATGATGAACCTATTACCAGAGTAACGGGTGGCTCAAGGGACTGGAGCCATCAAAGTTGTGCTGCATCCTTGCACTTAAGGTTTGAATCCCTTCATTTGCAAACATTCACAAGTGGTGTTAGGTCATCTGTTCTCTTTCAGGGAAATTTTATTTTGGAGAGCTTTGCCCTGCTAATGCTTGTAGAGAATATTTCAAATAGGTCTTGACCCTTTTCTCAAAGGTAATAAATTATACATATTCTTTACAAATATGTAAGAGCAATTTCTGGGCATATTGCCACTCATGCACCTGGGGAATTATTATAAGAGAGCACAAATATTGATTAATCAATTAGAATTGAGTAACTCAAAGGAAGATGAAAGAAAGCATAATGCAACTGTGTTTTATGAATAGTGGACTCTTATATTTAAGGCCAAAGCATTCCTTGAAAAGTGCTACTAACAGAAGAGTCTGACAATGCTTTTACATTCTTAAAACTTTTGGTGAATTAACAGGAATATGTAAGAGAGAGCCCAGAATGCCTGAATGTGTTATTACTCTGCCCTCCTAGATGTCACAAAACTCTTTGCAAAATAATGAGTTCCCAGACAAATAGTACTGGACTTAATCCTCTCTTTTTTTTCCTAAGGCAAAATTAATGCTTACATCAGATCTAGCAAACAGAGATTCTCTCTGCCTTGCCTGTAATCAGTTATTGAAGATGTTCTACAAAAGGACTGCCCAGTCTGAGGTGCCTTCAGCTTAAGAATTTTGCAAACCATTTGCAACTCTGAATCACTTCTGCTATTTTTTAGCAAACTGCTAAAATGTCAGCCAACTTGCTCAGAGGGGCTAGTTGCAAAAAATAAAAAGTGTTATGGAGCCTGATTGATGGGCATGTGCGTGATACATAAGAGTCAGAATACTAACTTAGCATATGACTAGGTGGAGGAAGGTTAAGGTAAATTCTTAAGCAGAATATTAATACTCAGAAATATTGATTATACCTCAAAATATAAATTAGATTCTTTAATAGAGAAGAAATAAATGCCTTTTGATTAGTTTACAAGTGGATATTACACAAAGGAGCTAAACATTTTGAATTGGATCAATAGTGCTGCTAACATTTATATGAGAGTTCCAGGGGAGTGTATGTACATGGTTTTGTTCTGAAAAACAAATGCTGAGAGCTCGAGACATGAATTCTGTAATTTACTCTTTCTCTCCAAGGTCCTGACTTGTTGATAAAGAACTCCTTTTCTTCCCATGGTTTCCCTGCTGTGTTTTGCTGGCTCTGTTTGTTTTGTTGGGTTTTTTTTCATCCTATTCTGGTATTCTGTCTGTTTCATTACCTTCTTAATGTCATGCTGAGCATTAATTTGTTGATATTTCATGTTGCTCAAAGTTGGCCAACAGGATGGTGTTTTAACTTGGGCTCATTTTAGTGAAATGGTTGTAGGAGTAAACAATAAAGTGGTTTGTGAACTCTGGAGCAATGGAAGAACTGTGGATTCACTTTGTTCACGTGATAGTCCTATGGTTGTGTCTCAGAATATTGTAATTTTAACAAGTCATATGAGATAGGCAAATCTTGTTACTACTATTGTACTGAAGTGCAAGGCAATCTGATGCCTGCTTAGGTTGTGCATAATATCTTGGATCTAAAAGGGAAATTAACTCTGATTTCCTGCCTAGTAGGGAGCACTGCAGCAGCACACTCGTCCTTCTCTTTGGGAAAATCCCAAAACATATATAATCCAAACATATCATCATTTGGATTTACTGCATCCAGTTGTTGGAGCTTACCTGCTCCTGTCAAATGCCAGATTAAGATTGTCTTGGCTTGCTGTCAGAAGCCACATAATTTTAATTGTGCAAATGTAGCTATGCTTTCTGTGTCCTTAATACCTTTTCTTAAATAGTGGAGAAGGATATTTTCCTGAAGTTACTTTTTACATTTGTCATTCTCATGACTTTTGGTGATGATTGTGTCCTACATTCCATTTTATCTACAGTGCCTTCATTGATTCACAATGGGTAGCACTTTGTCAGACAACAAATGTTTGTATCAACAATTCAAACATTGATGCTTCTCAGAAGCGCTGGTGTTTAAGAATGGTTGAGTTCACTATGGAGAACTTTGTTCTTTTTCCTTGAAAAAATGGCTCACAGTAAATCTATAAACTGATATTAAGAAGGCACGTACCTGACACAGTGGTAGCAATCACTTGGTAGTCTGGCAGTTAAAAGAGCCATTGGCATTTGGGAAGGGACATGCCATGGTCTGCCAGCTCTGCTGAATGAGTCAAAAGCTGTCTTGCAAGGACGTGCGATTGACTCGGTTTTTAATCTGCGTGAAATGTATACTAAATGAAATGCAGATTTAGTTATACTCAATGTCCATTATCTAACTGGTTGGGTTTTTTTCGCCAAGGAGTTGTCCTGAGATGTTTGTTTTGTTGAAATTGAGGCAAATCTACTATTTTAGAATAATGCAACATGTGTCTGGCAAACAGTACTCTATGTGATACAAAGTATATGTTAGGAGAGCTGTGAGTGATTATTTGCAGTTTTTCACTTGGCCTGGCAAGAAGGATGGAGTCAGACACTGTTCCAGGAGGCTGACATTGGTAAACCAGTTATTGTTACTGTCTGGGGATTTTTTCTTCTGAATCTCATGTCGTGTTTTTTGTTTGTAACTGACTGTAAACATGCACACAAATTTGTACAGTTCAGATATGAAATAGCAATACTTCAGGCTTGCACACACCTTACTTATCCATGGGTCTTACCACAGACCTAGATTCATAAAGGCACCTGGTATTGGAGTTTCACTTTAGGCACAATAAAATATTTCTTAACTCTAACAGAATAATTCATAAAACCTTTGCTTAGGTGCTGTGCCGTTCATAGGCTCCATGGTAACTACCAGAGGTATTTTTTGACATTAAAGTTCTTCTATGCTAGAGGTTCATGTGGCCACCATAGGATAAAAGACAAGACAGGGCAACTACTTTTTGACACAAGTGTGTAGTGTTTAGAATACTTAGCACATGAAGACTGTCAGAGAGCTTCAGGCTCCTGGTGAAGTGTTGATGAAGATCATCTGCATAACTGCTGTTGAGGAGAGGGAGATCGCAAAGCACAGCAAAGGGCAAACTAGGAGAGACTGCAGTTGAGGTAGTTTGTGCAGATGGGAGTTTGAAGGGGAACTGGAAACAGTGCGCAAGATAGTGTGGGACTGCTAGAGTTGATGCAGTGACAGTGATGATGGGCCACAGGGAGTGTTCCCCAGCACCAGCTGGACCAGACAACCATGGCACATCTAAAGGTTTCAATTCAGATCCATAGGCAGGATGTGGCCATCTCCATCTCAGGCTGCTGGGAGTGGCAGGCATCTCTCCTGAAGGCTGTAGGGCAATGTTGGCTTCACCTGTGGGAGATGTGCTGTGGTCAGAGTGCTGAGCTGCCAGGTGAAGGAACTGCAGAAGGACTGCGTAGCATTAGACAGAATAAACAGGAGCTTGACAGCATCTTTCAAGGGTCCACTGAAGAGACACAAGTGCCTTTCTACTGCAGATGGAGGCACCAGTCTGTTGACCAGACTTGCTCTCAAGTGGTGCTGTGACAAGATAAGGCACAACAGGCACAAACTGAAATACAAAAAAAATCTATTTAAGAAAAGCCTTTTTTACTGTGAGGGTGGTCAAATGATGGAACAGGTTGCCCAGAGAGGTTGTGGGTTTAATTTACACATTTTGGGACTAAAGAGCTAAGAATACCTGCTAACTTTTTTTTACTAGTTATCTGTCATAGTCACATGCCCTTCATATTAAATGTTTCCTTAGTTCAGTATTTTGAAGGCTTTAATTACATGGAAAATGTCATTTGATTGACTAGAAATACAGATTTTGTTTGTCAGGAAGTTAAGAAGGGTGCCCAAAGGCAGAGTTTGACTGACTGCAGTAGGTTATTTTGAAAATTTGCATTCTTGTCACCTTTGTTCAGTTCAATAATCAGTAACCACAAACTAGATGAGAGGACATTCTCTGTCCCTGAGGCCATGCAGCGCAGGACATACAGCTAAACTCTCTTGAACCTTCCTCTCCTCCTAACACCAACAAACCAAGCAACTAACCAGGGTGGTTTTACCTTTACTGGGAAGAAGCCCTGTCTCCAATATTCCTCCAAGCCATGACCAGGGTCAGTCAGGAGGAGTGATAGCACAAGTCAAATCTGTACCAGCTGTGCCAACGATTGCACTGAGAGCAAACCAGCCCAGACCACACCATGTCAGTGCTTGAGTCTGTCCCCTGGTCCTGTTGAGTTTGTACTTCTTAGTTGTAGTCTCTGATTCTGACTGATCTAAATATGTAAAAGAACTTTACTAGCACAGTTCATTTACGCAGGTATAAAACCAGGGTTGGTACCATCTTGGTCTAAGTAAGAGAGGGAAGAAAACCACGTCATCTCCACTTTAGGCGATACATCATTCTGGCTGATGCTGGTAAGGGAGCTGATGCTTCTTTGCTCTCCTGCTTCCCAGCAGTTAAATCCACCCTTGAAAGCAAAGGTGATCGAGACAGTAATGATGGCTGTAACTATGGCATGTTTATTCACTTGTCTAGTAAGTTATTTTGTGAAATCATGCTCTGTTATTAAAGTCCAATTGTTAGAAAGACTTTTTGAGAGAAATGCAGTAACTACATTCCAAAACCAGAAAATATTTTTATAAAGAAAATCTTGGTACATTAATTTGGTTTGTATTGTGAATGTGTCATTCAGAAAATCCTGTTTCCCATTCAGCTTCCTCGCTCTTAAGGAAGTTAAAATATTTTCTGTATCACAAAGGATGGCGATCAAAGTGTGCTTTCATGGCAACAACCCAAGGTTCCCATAATTTTCTCAAAAATGTTCCTTTCTTGAAGCATTTGCATGCTTCACAGTTTAGAATGAAAAAAAAAATCTATTGTGCGCATTAATTGAAGTATGTAAATAAACATTGTATAAACAAGCACATTTCAAATCATTTAAACTTTCAGTTTGGCACTTTATATTTGTGGACTACATTATCCTTAAGAAAAAGAAATGCTTTATTATATTTGAAAAAGCTGTGTTAAGATAATGAAATTTTAGCGGAAATCACAAAGATTGCGCAACATATATGTTTAATACTTCAAATTCTTTATAAATTTTATCATGCTTGTAAATTATCTTTAGAATATGGATTACCAGTTTGCCACATTACATCTAGCAGATTTACAAACACTGATATAAAAACACTCTTCTTGTTTCCATTTTATATGTATTTTTTTAAACTAGAACTGCTTTAAGAAAGAAAAACTTTCAGGCTGCAGCATTTTACAGAATACTAGAATTAATTTTGTGTATGTTAACAGATCTACTTTTTAATTCTAGAAGTACCCATCTTTATCCTTTTAAAGTATCTATGGAGGGTGACAGTGAACCGAGACTCAGTTTGGCAGGGAATGAAGACAATGCACATAGCAGCAACCTGGGCAAGCAGCTCCGGTAATTCTCACAGTAAAAGCAAGACCCATGTCCCTGGTTTGGTTATTGCAGTCTGCTCTATCTTTATTTTACATAGAAAAGTTTTGGGAAATGGGCTAGTTGTCTTTAAGTTAGTTGCAATTTATTTGTAAGTTAAAATACACATGTAATACTTCAGCAGATAGTAGACAGTTAGCTCTCCGATGTGTTAAATAACTTCAAGTGTTTAAAACATGAGGTTTTTAGAAAGGGATCTGTATTTGTGAATTCTACTTGGTTATCCAATAAAGTCATAGATTTACCTACCAGAAATGTTGTGTGAGCTTGATTTGTAATTATGGAATTGAAAATGTTTTAACATGAAATCTGAGATGAAGCCCACTGAATAAAGAGTACAACTATACGTATTATTCCTTCAGTACTGCAAATAACCATCTTTTTAGTTTGTTCTTCTTTTTAAAGATGTCTTGGGAGTATTTTAATTTCCAAGGGCCCATTTCCATATAATACATTTTTCTTGCATTGCCTGCATTGAGAGGATAAGGTTATACCCTCTGCTTTCCTGTAAAGTGGGGAACGTTCTGCATGTTCTTACTTGTTTGCAAAGGGCAGCCCAAGGCTCTTGGTTGCCAATTCAGATGTAAAGCGAGGGGAAGGGAATGGGCTTCTTCAAATGCTTCAGACAACTAACTGACTTTAGGTCAGTTTTGCGGATTCTGTAGGAGTTCCTTTTAGTCGACATAGGGAAAACTGAAAAGACTGAAGGAATACTATCTATGAATTTAAGCATGAAAGTTTTTAAACTGTACCTAATTTTCAGTCTGTCCTAATGGCGCGGACAGGCTTTTTTCTTTCTCTGAAATGAAGTACAACACATTCACTGGTAGTAAAATGATCCCTCTTTTTGCAAATACATACCTGTCTATACTAAAAAAAGGTACTAAATAGAGACAGTTAAATGATTCCTTGCTGGCCTAGGTAGGCTGTATGATGTCTGACTGTATTTTACCATGATCAGCTGAGGATGGATGTTGGCGTTGTGTTGTTCTTTGTGTCCACACACATGAACTCTATGAAGTGAAATTGTATTTTATTTCCACTTTTTAAAAAGGCTTGGATAACACAGTACTGATGATATTTTTAAAAGCTTTGAGTAAGTGAAGAAATTCAACAGGATAAGGATGGAATTAATTCCACCTAAGTTTACCTCTCTAAAAATTAAGTGTCTAACTGTGATCTCAGATCTCTCTGAGATCAGAGATCAGAGAACAGCAGATCTCTCTGTGATCAGAGGAAAGGAAGGGAAATCTCTAGAGTATGATTCTGATTTATCTAGTGTGGATATCTCTGACCGTGGGCTGCAGAAGGACTCCTCTAGTGGACTGGCTAAGGCTGGTCTTGTTTGGAAAGGCAAATGCCATTTTTCAGTGGCTGGAAATGCTATGAACTGAACCACTGAAAAATGCGTGGGGATCTAAATCCACAGGCTTTGTCTTGGTTTTCACTAAAACCAGTTTGTTCCACTATGATATATACTTAATAAATTTCAAAAAGTAGAAGATAATTTTGTGTTTATTGTCAGTATTTTAGACATATTGCTGGATAAACTGAAAATAAAATTTGAATTACTAAGTTATCTTTTTAGGATTCATATTGTTAATCCATAATGAGCTGTGTTTGGGCTTTTTTATGTGAATAGTAAAGTTTTAGCAGATTTACACCCAACAAGACAATTTCTGTAATTAGTGATTTGTTTTTGTTATTAGACAGTCATAATTCAGATGCTGACATTTTGTTAGTCTGTTAATGTTTCTCTCTAAACATTTGTATTCCATTCAAAATAACAAAGTAGTTTTGTAGCCATGTGTAAATTCCTACTTCCCAAGGAGTCCAGTATGTCCTGACTCAACCAAAGCACTGCAGACCTTTATGGTTACATCTGTCCCAAAACTGTGCGGGCACTGTATAATTTAGATTTTCAAAATACTTTACAATAATTTTTAAACTTTAAATTCTGTCAAATATTTCTAAAGACAAAACAAGGTAAACGTATTTTTTTGCAATAAGGGATACAAGGGAGTTTTCTTTGAACTGTATAATGTTACACAGTTGTGTAGGGTGAAATTTTATCTTTGGATGCTAATGAGCAATTTACATTGCAGACAAGACCTATGTTATCATTCGCAGGGACATGAAAGGGAGGCTGGTCTCTGAACACTGGAAGAGGAAAAAGCTAACACTGCATACTAAATAAAACTGTCTTTCTGATTGATCCACACGTTTCTGTAGCACAAACATGTTTATGTCTCTAAGCTTTATCTGCATATTTGGGAGGCTGGACAGTTAATTTGAAGAGGAAAATTTTTAAAAGCAGATGATAATTTCTTGTCTTTGTGTTCTTTCAAATAGGAACAAATGTCTCAGGTGCTGGATGCGATGTTTGAAAAGCTGGTTGAAGGAGGGGAACACGTCATTGATCAAGGGGATGATGGTGACAACTTCTACGTCATTGATAGGTGAATCGCTGTGTATTATAGCACAAAGTGTTATGCAAAAGTCCATTGAAAAAAATTAATACTTGTATTTAACTCTTACATATGTTTTCATGGGAGAAAGAAAAAAAATAAACACATGTGACTCAGTACAGCTCTGTCTGAGCTACAGAGCGTGGTTTTTGAAAGGAGGCAGATTTTTCATATGGAAGTATGTCCCTGTCCTCTATGTGTTGCTAGATCCCAAAGGCTAGTTTGTTTTGGGTTTTTTTTTTCACATGGAAAGAGATCTAACACAAAACACAATGGGAAAAGTTTTGCAGCTCAAAATTTGAAATCTTACTGTGTTTCAATACTATCTATAGACTTTCTCATTCATATGAATATTATTAGACCTTGAGTAGCTAAATAACTACTATTCATTTGCAGATCTGTACCAGAAAAAGTGGTTAACTACGTAAAATGCTGGATATTGGTTACTGTTGAACCCAGTGAGCATTTACTTTGGCATCTTTCACTAGTCTGTTGGCACAGGCTCCAGCCAGGCTGTCCCAAAACACCTCTTCTTATTTGTACCTTTAGTTTTAGGCTAACACAATGATTTCTGAGAGTGTTTGAAAGGAGTATTATGCTAGAACTCTAAAAGAAATGCAAAGGGGTTTGGTCAGTGTAGATCAGTATAACCAGCTGGTCAAAAGGGGTGATGATCCTGCTGCATTCAGTGTTGGTGCGACCTCACCTCAAGTTCTGTGTGCAGTTCTGGGCCCCATAATTTGAGAAGGATGTGAAGGTCCTTGAATGCACCCAGAGGGCAACAAAGCTGGTGAAAGGGCTGGGAGAAATGTCCTGTGAGGAGCAGCTGAGGACTTTGGGCTTGGCTAGTTTGGAGAAAAGGAGGCTGAGGGGCAACCTCATTGCTCTCTACAGCTTCCTGAGGAGGGGGAAGTGCAGAGGGAGGTGCTGAGCTCTCCTCCCTGGTGTCCAATGACGGGACACATGGGAACAGTTCAAAGCTGTGCCAGGAAAGATTTGGAGTGGACATGAGGATGTGTTTCTTTACCAAGAGCATGGTCAAACACTGGAACAGGCTTCCTAGAAGGTGACTGATGCCCCAAACCTGTCAGTGTTCAAGAGGCATTTGGACAATGCCCTTAATAACATGCTTTAACTTTTGGTCAGCCCTGAAGTGGCCGGGCAGTTGGACTAGACAATCACTGTACGTTCCTTCCAACTGAAATATTCAATCAGAAGATCACAGAAACGTGTCAGGTTTCTTCACCAAAGAGTCTATGTTTTTCAGCTTTGTGAGGTTACAATTTGTCATCTCTTATCCAAAAAGCTGTAGGGACTTCACAGTATTCTGTCAGCCTTGTGGTTTTTAGGTGCAGTGAATCACCTCTAAGTCCCTTATCAATGAAATCATTGTACAGATTTTTGCATTAAATGCACATGATTTATCAACATGTACCATAAAAATACTCAGCATTGAAGAAAATGATGGCTCAGCATTAATGGGGATGGCTGTGTCATGCTTTACAAGATACCAGATTTTACTGCTTTCCTCAAACAAAAAAAAACCCCTTATTAATTTAATGATGGGGAGCAGAAATCCACATTATATTAGATAAATACATGATCTATTTGTTTTGTAATATATTTGGCTTTTCAAGTACTATCATTCTTTTTCCTGCATCTTCTCCAATTATTGCATTATAAAGGACTACTTTAATATATTTTAAATATAAAGTTTATATAAATATAAAGTTATATAATTATTTTTAAATAAGTTGGGGGTTTTTTTAAATGATCATACCATGGTGATTTTTGCAAAGACTTGTTACATTTGTATTTAATATGTTTAAAACAAAATTGACAGATGGATACTAAGTTTGATCTTCATTTTTAATACAGTTCTGGTGAAAAGTAGATCACTACAAATCCAATCTATCTTTGAACGGAGTTAATGTAAAAACTAATCGCAGAATCACAGGCTTGGAAGGGGCCTCAGTAGATCATNCCCTGTCCTTCCCTTTGAAAAGGAAATTATTTTATTATTTATGGAAATAATTGAGATGTCTGTGCAAGGTGTTTAATATCATTTAAACATAGAATCATAGGATTGCCTAGGTTGGAAGGGACCTTTCAGATCATGCAGTCCAACTATCAACTCAGCCAAAACCAAGAGAATATACATTTCAAATGGTGCATCTTTGGAATCCATGGTGTAAGAAATATAGTGAGAGGCTGCTTAGCAAAGAACAGGACCGAATTCTGCTAACTGTATTTCTATATTTTATTAACAGAGGTACATATGATATCTACGTAAAATGCGATGGTGTTGGGAGGTGTGTTGGAACCTATGATAACCGAGGAAGCTTTGGTGAGTTGGCCTTAATGTACAATACACCCAGAGCAGCTACAATTATAGCTACCTCTCCTGGTGCCATCTGGGGTTTGGTAAGTGAAATACTTGTTTTAGTATATCATTAATTTGTTTAAAATATTGTGTATAAGTTGCACTGATATGCGATATCAGCATTTAAAAAAAAATATTTCAGAATGTTTAATTTTAATCTGAGAACTCCCAACATAATACTGCCTTTTTCCAAATCTACAGAAGCAAACCTGAGGCTTAAGAAAACACTGAGTTTTTAAAAAAATAATTTTGTTTTATTCTATTTTAATGATAATTTCCCAAATTGCAAACCAATTACTTAGACACATATCTAAAATGTTTTTCCACATTTTATAGGAAATGCTTTTAGGTCCAGAGTAAAATTCAAATATGAGGTTATTTACCAGTGTTATATTATCTGGATCTTTGACAATAGTCATAGAATTTACCAAGAGTAAAACTGGGATAGAGATTGTCAAGATGTGCATGTCAATCTAATGACTGATCCTAAGATAACATTTTCTGTTGAAGTGAAACGCATGGGTTTTTACCAACTTAATCCATACGACTTTTGGGATCCTGTCAGAGTTTGGGATACTGTAAGAATGGTTTTAAATTGTATTGGGTTGTATTGGCCAGCAAGACCCACCTGTAGCTGTCAAGGCTTGCAAAGCATTTCACCCCTGTCACCAGGACATAATCATATGGAACTAAGAGAAGAAAACAGCATAGGTGTAGTTTTTCCATCTGTCTGCTTCACTTGGATTGCCAAATACTAGGGAATGTCCAGTTGGCTGTTTAGGGCAGCAATGAGTCTGGTTCTGCTGCAACAGCAGAAAGCGGGCTCTGACCCAAGACCCATGTGTTTTGGTTTTGTTTGTATAATAATATAAAAAACTCTCTGAGTACGTATCAATATGTATGGGATCTCAGGATAACGAATAAACTTTGTAAATTAAATATTTAAATGTTTTAATTGCCCACATGGCTTTCATTGTGTAGCCAACCTGTTTGAGGTCAACTCTGTTCTCTGCCGAGGGGCAGAGAAGCTTTTCACATGAATCAGATCAGGAGCTTAACTTTAGAAGCTCTTGATTGACCTCTAGAGGAATCTTTCTCAACTGACTGTATGGGGAGACTAGCCATCGGGTTTGACAGCTACACTGAGTGACTAAAATTGGGTAATATGAACATATTCAGCCATTTCTTAAGTATTTTCTACCACACACGTATTTTCTGTTAATGAACTTTCTTTTTCTCTTTGTGTTTACAGGACAGGGTAACGTTCCGAAGAATCATTGTAAAAAATAACGCCAAAAAGAGAAGAATGTATGAAAATTTCATTGAGTCGTTGCCATTCCTTAAATCTTTAGAAGTAAGATTTCTACTGCATTATTTTAGTGGCTGTATCAGAGGCACCTGATAAGATTCTGCTTTTGCAGAGTTTTAATTCGGTATTAAAATTTTCTCAACATTATTTTGGAGAAAGACCATATTTTTGATATTTCTAAATTTTCAGGATAAAGAACTGTTGTTAATACTGTTGGGTCTTTTTAACTATGTATTTTTAACCTTTACAATGACTTGGGTAATTTAAAAATATTCTCATTTAATAGCTGTATTTTTACGTGCATGCTTTTCTGAAAATAATTTTTTAAACTTGGGATATAGAGACTTCTTACAAAAATGGAAACTCTGTCAAAACATCTCGCTGTTAAGACTTTTAAATACCCTCTGAAACATTATTCAGCAATTCTTCCTTTTTTTAATTATTATCAAAACAGGAAAATAAAGATTGATGAAGAGAAATATGAAAGGGCTTTCTAAATATAATATTGTAACTTTAACATTAACCAAACATTTCTTGCATTTTCTTTTTTGAAATGAAGGTATCTGAGCGATTAAAAGTGGTTGATGTGATTGGCACCAAAGTGTACAAAGATGGAGAACAAATCATTGCTCAGGTACAGTTTATTTCCAGTTTTAGTTTTTCTTTTCCAATAGGTAACAGTTATGTATGTATAGATGATACATACTTTAAAACTATGCTTTTCTTTGTCAAACAGAGCAAAAACAATCTTGCATCTAAAAGATGTGATTATTTTGTTTCAGAAGCTAATTTTTCACTTACGATACTTTGAAAACCATCTCTCTGTTGGTATGAACAAAGGAGTCAACATTTTTAGTATACTTAGAAATTCAAACTGTGTGGAACAATGGTGGCTCGCAGTAAGGAGCACTGAAGACTTACCTTTGTTTTGTTGTTAAAATATGATAATCATTTGAAGAAGAATCCAGAAGTAAACTCTTCAGGGTAGGTAACTGAGATTGTCTTGCCCCAAAATAATTATTAAAAATCAGATAGCCCTTAGAGGCTTTTTATACTGGAAACTCTGTAAGGGAAGTAATTTGGAAGGAATACAGAGGAGGAGAAACAGGAGGAAGGATCCTAAAATCTTCCCTAACATTGTTTTTCTCTGCTTTTTGTATAAGGCACAGTCAGCTATGTCTTTCCATGAAAAGGCCTTACTGTCAGTTCTGCATAGATGTTTTGATTATTATGTGCCTTGAATATGTTTTTCACATTAAAAGTGATTTCTTTTGCAATAGGTATCAAAAAGATGAGCTCCCAGGCACTGGCTGCAAATATTTTAATGTTACCATAAAACTAAAAAAGAAATTTCACATTTCCTTTACTCACTTTATTTTTTTTTTTCTACAGGGTGACTTGGCTGATTCTTTCTTCATTGTGGAATCTGGAGAAGTAAGGATTATAATGACAAGAAAGGTAAACAACCCTGTAACACAGAATTTTACTTCTTTTAAATCCTGATGTATTCAGAGTGTTAAACAGTAACAAATAGTTTAATAAACAAAACTAAATTTTCTTATTAAATACTGAGTTCAGCAAATCTCTCTCTCATTCTCTCTCTTTCTTTCTTTACCTGATATTTCAGGGTAAACAAGATGTAGAAGAGAATGGAGCAGTTGAAATAGCTCGATGCTCAAGAGGACAGTATTTTGGAGAACTCGCTCTTGTAACTAACAAACCACGAGCCGCTTCTGCATTTGCTCTTGGCACTGTCAAATGTTTAGGTATTGTTCAATAATATTTTATATCTAATATAAAATTATACATAATCTGTCTGGTTGGTTTTATTGTGAACTCTGTCTTTTTCCAGAATATAAGATTTAATTACATTTACCCAAATTAGGCTGTTTAAGTACATCATCTGTTACTGTGCATTCCTGTTTACATTATTTGTCTGCAAAATTATATGCAATTGATAACTGGTGTTAAACACAAATTCTCCAACGTGTCTCTGATCGCATAGAAGTAAAAATTGTTTCAGGACAGCACAGAGGCTATTGCTGCAAACCATTTATAGCTATCAGATAAATGTCTAATGCTCTGCAGAAAGGTAAAGTATTTCTTTTCTCAGTAGACTGACTCTCATCAAAGAAATAACTGTGGTAAAAATCCTATTCCTTTTTATCACCATGATTTAAGCTTCGACAAGCCCTTTGTCTTCACCAGCTGTTAATTTAATCATTCCATCCCACTCTAGCCTCAGGCACAGGAAAAGCAAAGACCATAGGAGTTGTGCTCACAGACAACCCTTCACATCCATTGCTTTTCATGGTTTAATGGTTAGCTCCAAAAGAGTTCTGTCTAATTATGGGAAAACTGTAAACTGCAAAGACAGGTTTGGCATTCTTGAATGACAGCTTGATTACCCAACCCAGAAACCAAAAAGCTTCTCTCTTACTTATAAAGGTATTGGTTTTTTAATTCCCTGTCTCCAAACACACAGAGATGATCAGGCAATAAAGATCAAAGATGATAGAGAGGAAAGAAAAAGAGGCAGTGGTGAGGAAGAGTGTCATTACCTGGTATGGAAAATATTCTTGTTGGCTATGCGCTGACATTGCATGTGAATTACTGTCTCCAACTTTTCATACATTGCTGGCAAATAAGTATCTATCACAATTTCCACTGTGGGTGGAAGCAATTAAAAGTAGCAAGGAAATATGCTAAGTTAGACCCCAAATACAGCCAACAACACCAGCAGAGGATGTGGGTTTTTTTGAAATCTCAAGGGTATTAAAACTGTATTCTGTGGAGGAATCCAGGCCCCTCCAGACTTCTTCAGCAGCTCTTGGGTGACCTAAATCTTAGTATGAAAATATTTTCAAAATCATAAATGCAGCAAATTCAAAGTTTATTTATGAAGTTTCAAGACAGCAGTGTGTTTGTTGATCTTGATTTTGCTATGGTAAGTGGTTCTTTTCTGTGCAAAGTATATGCCTCAGTAGTATCTGACTTGTTATCATTTAAAATTTTACATTGGAATGTTATAAACACCAAGACGAACATGTTACATTCTTTCTCTTTTTCTCCCCTTTTATCATAGTTATGGATGTGCAAGCATTTGAAAGGCTTTTGGGACCTTGTAAGGAAATTCTGAAAAGGAACATTGCAAACTATGAAGAGCAGCTAGTTGCTTTGTTTGGAACAAACATGGACATTGCCGATCCCAGTGCATGAACTAAACATAGGAGCAACAAGATCTGTTACGAGAACATAGCACAGTAGTGGTTAGTCCACTGAGAAATTGTCTCTCTTCCTATAGATGCCAAGCATTTTCTGTAATTTTAAGAGTGGGTTTGGGGCTATTTTTTGGACTTAATACAGTGGAAATACTAATAAATAAATTGGGAATTTAATAAATTATGGGCTTGATTTTGGAAAGTGCTTAGCACTGATGGTTCCATCTGGCATTAAGACGACCCATAGTAGCACAGCACCTCTGAAAATCAAGTCCAACACAGCGTTTCCTTAAAGAGTAGATTTCAAAAAACCCACATGTGATGAACTTGTTAAACCAGCTTCTGTTCTTCAAAAAGATTACAACTTTTCTGGAAAGACTGTTAGTTTGAATGTGATATGTTGAAAGTATTAGTGCACACAAAGTGTTTATATGTATTAATACAGAAGATATAAAGTAGATATTACTTTCTGACTATTACGGTTGTCATGATTTTATGTTGCATTTACCACAGATGTAGTGAATCACAAGACTAATCGTAAGATAAAGCATGACAATGCATTTTGTGTAACGCTCATGACCCAAATCTGATTTTTAACATTTTGTAATTTGTTTTAAAGTCCTCTTTGGTTAATATGTCATGTTTCAGCACGACATTGTAATATCTTATGCAATTTAGAGGACTTGTATATTTTTGCAATAAACTGCATTTTTTTATTAGTTACGTGTATTCTGTACAGTCTGGAGTGAAAAGAGCTGACAAATTAACCTTAATGCTTTAAAAGCAAAGGCATGGGTCATTGTCATGTTCTGCCTAATCATACATTAACCTATATTGTTTTCCTTCTCCCTTGTTTTATATTTATGCATTTTGTCTTCTCTATCTATGCTTGTTATCTAGTTAGGTTTTTTTAGATCTCACCTTTTTTATCTGTTAAATCTTTTATCTATTTCAAATGAAATGATCTCTGTATATCTCTCTTCTTGCAGTCTAATCTTAGCTATCAAAGACCAAATTCAATTACTGAAGTCACTGATATTGAAAGCCATGCTAAACTAAGCTTGTCCTTGAAAAAATCCTTATCAGGAAGAACAAAAATATTTTTGATTTGAAAGATCAATACTTCAGAAGCTTTGCACACATCTGGAAAGTACGTCATTGTTAAAGCTAACATGTCCTGCTTTCAAAAACCTGTAGGTGATCATCAAATAATACCTTTTTAGCATGGGATATCTTCTGAGACTGAGGAGAGAGAATATCATCTTAATTAGGAGCACAAGGCTCATTGCTTACAAGGTTCTGTGCCTGGAAATTTCAGGCACAGTCTAATTTGAATACTGCTTACTGACCTGTCTGTTGATGTACCTGGAAGGCTAGTGCACATAATGGCGACTGGCAGTAGTTCTGCCAAAATGGTACTACAAGAATTGTAGGAAGGCTGCTTGCACCTGGTTTCAAACACCTGAATTATAACATCTTTCCTTCTTAGATAATGACTTTTCTAATGCCATATGTTTGTGTATGTTGATGTCATTATTATTCTATAGTTAGTGGTATGTTCTGACAATTTATATAATCATACCATATGAAAATATGATTATATAATATGACAACAACATGTAATTTGTATCATAGAGTATGGTATAAATTATAAGTCAGATTCCTAACAAAATACAATCTGAGCAAAACTTACAAATGACTTTTTTTTTAACCTAGAAACCCAGTATGACTAATTGCACATATGATAACTTGCCTTTCTACTTTTGATTTATGGAAAAAAGAGAAGCCTGTTATACTAGAAGGAAATATCAGGTAACCAAAATCTACTCTCTTGTCATTCTGTATGCTTAATCTCTAAAAGCTACCTATATTTTGCACTAGCTTGATGTGATTAAGAAAAACGCTAGAAATTACTTGTATGGCAGTAAACTACAATCAAGGCCATAAATGCCAGTCACAATATTTTCAATATTGTTGGTTATATTTAAAGTTTCCTTACAATAAACAACACTTTTATATATAAAAATCTATCTTTGTTGATATTACTGTGTTTTAAGTCCATTATCATAAAGTTACAAGTGACCTATTTACATTCATTTATTAAAACATACATAATTCTTAACACGTTCATGTTGGATTTCTCATAAATAATTTCATGCGGGCGCTCTGTCTACTCAGAATAGATGACATGTTGGTGTGGTAATTGTCATAGCTACTTTGTATTTGATGATTTGCTTGTAGTTTTTAGATGGGAAAAAGGTGTGGAGTGACAAATTTAACATAATCAGAGACTTTGGATTTTCTGAGTCCCAAAGTACCACTTCGCGTTACAGAAGTTTCATTGTGTTGCTCTTGGGGACTGGATGGTTTCTGGAATTTTTTTTGTTGGTGAATTCAGGGGGGTTTAAGTGACAGTAATAAATTGTGGTTTTGTAAGTTTCATCCAAATCATTATATCCTTCATTAGTCAGCACTTGGGATTTTTGCATGATACTGTTCATATCTACACTTCAAACATGCCAGTCTTCCTGTCGTAAATGTGGCAAGTGTTCATCCTGAGAAGGAAATCATACCAAGTCACTGATTTTTAATGACCTCTCAAAAAAAGGCAGAGTGCTCTAATAATTTCAAACAATACTGTGTCATGTTTGCCTTATGAGACTGTCTCTGTCCATACTTACAGTACCTGATGCTTCTGTTATTAGAGATATTTATCGCCCTTGTTTGTAGTCAGGTCACTAAAGGAACTTTGGCAATTATTTGGCATGTGCATGTTAGTTTGTTCGTCGCCTGTCACTCCAACCTCACCAGCAATTTATAATCCTGCAGATTATTTAAATGAATTTGACAGATGACTAAATTCTAAAGAGGAAAATAAATAAATAAATAAATGCTTCAATGAGTTTGTTGAAAATATGCCCAGCTGGGTGAGGAGAGAAAAGCCTGAGAGAAATCCTGTATGAGAAGGGCACTCGTGGGCTCCCATGTTACTAAGCAAAAGAGAATCCATATGGCAGCAAATGTTTACAATGCCTTAAACATGGGCAAAAAAAAGTCAAGTGCAGCCCTAAGTCAATCCCAAGACACAAACCCTGAGGAAAGCAAGCTTCCTTGGGCCTAGTGCTGATGCCATCACTTCTAAATGTCATTTGTTTGTGCTTCACAAGATTTCATTCAAGTTCATCTGGAATAAACACTTCTGAAGTCACTCCCTTCTGGATCTCCTGTTGAGGTCCAGAAGTGGCTGATTGTGGAAGTCTTGGGGCAAAGCTGTGAAGAGCATTGTGAAACTGTCTGCAACCTAAACCACTGTCACTCCATCTTCTTTCCTCATGTCATCTTTTGTATTCAGTAAAGACTGTTCTGTGCCTTGCTGGAATGGTGGGTTTGGTTTTAGTGGTTTGGTTTTGTTTTGTTTGAAATGTTTGGTGCTTTAAGCTTTCTCTAAAGTGACTCTGTGATCAGTTACATCATGATTTGTGTCATTTTGTAATTTGACACACTTTCCATGGCAAGCATTATTGTTTTTCAGTATCAAGAGTTCCCAGATGTGCAAAATCAGTATCTACTGGTCATCCTTCACAGACGTGGCACATCAGTTTCCTAGTTGCCTTTTTTCAGACGCTTGCTGCACGTGACAGCTTTTGCTGAACAAAGTGCTTTGCTGAAAGTGAGTTTGACACAGCATGGACGTTCTTACAGGCCCTTGCTAAGGCTTTTGTGTTAGTTCAAAGTTCTTTTTATCAATTCATACCTGTGATGGTTATAGTTGTGTGGTTTGGGGGTTTTTTTGAGTTTCTAAGATACTTTTCTGTGTGAAATCAGTCATTGAGTAATTTTTTCTGCAGTTTTCTCTGGGAGGAATTGCCTCTTTATATGCTAAGTATGTACAGATCTGCACTGCTTACTGTCTTACAAAATTTAGGAGCATTTTGAAATCATTCTGAGAGATGGATTTCCTTCACCTACGTACCAAGGCTGTTGCCAAGTTCTTAATCTACTTTTTGTAGATTAGGCATCAGAAAGATGCCTAACAGGCTGGACAGTCTCACTTCATGGACCAAAAGGAAGCTGTGAATAATCTTGGTAGGATATGAAAAGCCTGAAGAAAATGACATTTTAACATTGTCTTTACCTTCACCCCATTTCTCTCTTTCCCTCTAAATTACTTGAACTACAGCAGGAGACAAGTGAAGCTTCCTTCTAGCACTCAAGAAAAGAGATCTTTCTGGGGAGCAACAAGTCCTCTGTTCCTCTGCTCTGCGTTCCCAACGGCATCCTCTGTCAAGAGATTCAAGAGGTGAAATGTGGGGGTGGGCATGCCTAGAGTTGTCATTAGGAAGGTGGAGAGAGCCAACCACCACTGTAGCTAGCCATAAAAGGCTGTGAGAAGAGGGGAAAAAGTAGGAATAGCATTAGGAGATACATAACTCCTTGTGAAAGGAGAAAACTGATGTGAGAGTGTCTGGTGAAATGGCTGCGGAACAGAAGCTGCTGCGTTGGGTAAAAGCAGAAGCTGTGGTGAGCAGGGTTGCTCTCATGTCTGGGGAGTATCTAGTTAATTACTAAGGGTGGATGTCTACATGTGGATGTGAAAGCTCCTGTAGCAGAATTAAAATAATGACATACTTTATCTCAGAGTCATCAGTAGCAGCTGTGTCATAAAGGCAGGACAGGACATTGGCTTTGGGCATGAGAAATTAAAAGTAGAGGCTCAAACCCAATATAGAATACATATTTTACTAATGTGACTTTGACAGCAATATTACACATTTTTAAGATATACCTTGCAGTTTCTTAACTTTGTGGCTGGAAAATAGCTAGGATGCAAATTTATCTGTATCTTTATTTTCTCTTCGTGTAGTTTCTCCTGCTTATTTTGTGCTTCTTAGTAGCCATCCGTAAGGTGACAAGAACTCAGAGCTGACACTTTGCATTCCACCACCTTATTTTCTGCCTCTCTTATAACAGCAGGAGCAACCGAATCAGCAAAGCTGCCAACAATGTCTGTGTTGCATGGTATTGATTCATTCTCTGAGCACCCACTCATTTTGGGCATGGAGTAAGGCGAGGTAGGGTGTGTGTGTGCGGTAGTAATGATTTAATTAGAGACTAGGCATGCAGAGCAAGGAGTATGGCATTGACATAATCTTAGTTCTGCAATGTAGAAGAGAAATATTTGACTTCAACCAAGGGGGTCAGTAAGTAAGCTTTGATACAGTTTTATGTGCCCTGCTGCCATGGACTGCATGGACTACCTGTCCTTTTACGCGTTTTCTCTTACATCCTCACTGAGTAAATGTTAACTTACCGTATGCAATGGGGAAAAGGTATATTTGAAAATAAGGCGGCTGTTACGTGTCTGTTTTTAGACTCTCAAAACAATTCAGACACTCATCTTTACAAGATTTTAATCTCAGTCCTAGGTAGGATTCATGTTTTTGTGCTTTCTGGGTATGTCATAGATGGTAAGTGTGATATCGAGGCCTTAATTCAGCAGCGGTATTTACTTGTCTCAACCTGTATCTGGAATCTGGGCCAGTGGATCTCAGAGGACTGGGCTTCACACCTAACACTCACACCTAAGGGTTTGTAAAGAACTGTAAAGCTTTACAGCAAATAGATTTAACATTCTGTTTGGGGAAAACACTTTTCGTTTTGGGGAGAGAAAGTACATAGTGGGGTGGAGACGTGCTCCAAAACGAGGAAGGAACCTTTAGGCTGACGGTCTTTTTCTGAAGAATCTGATGGGGCTTGAGAGAGGGTTATGTATCTTCTGTGGCCGCTTGATTTGGCCTCTGTGCTCTCCACAGAGGCAGAGGGAGCTCTCAGAAGAGTAAACTGAGAGTTTTACCTTGCAAGTGGCAGTACCACAGGCAGAGCAGCACCTTTGCAGAATGGAGACATCTGCATGCACAGGTCTTCTGCCAAGCCTCCATCTGCAAATGAAGCGTTCGCAGATAAAATGTATTAAAAACCCAAGAAGTTTGGGTTTCTCTACAAAGAGCCTAAAGGCTGTTTAGATGGAAAAGGAAGATTAAAAGAGAAAGGGGAAGGAACACAGCTCTAAAGTTAATTTTATTGTGGAGTAGTGTAAAAAACATGAGTCCTGGTTTACCAGTTTTCAGTTTATTTAAAAAAAAAAAGTATTTTAGAGAGAGGGTGCCGTGAAAGCTCTCTTATATAAAGATGTATCCATTATTTAGGAAAAGCCTGAATTCTAAATATAGGAAAAATCTGAGCTTGTGGGATGTAGGATTAGACAGTTCGTAGTATAATAAGGTGTCTAGTCACTTAATAGTTGAATCTCAACATTAATTTTCAGCTTTTTACTGGAGGCATTTGCTCAAATAACTCTTTGTTTCCAAACTGGGAAAATGATCTGTAAAAGAGTTGGTTTGTTATGTGATTAAGCACAGAAGATTTTTAGTTAGATTCCATGGGATTGGATTTTCTACTGGTTTTATTTTTTTTTAAGATAAACTTGCATAAAAAGTTTAAGATAAACTTTGTATAAAAATTAATAATTTCCGATTT
Source organism: Rhinoptilus africanus (assembly GCA_013400135.1). Classification (NCBI taxonomy): domain Eukaryota; kingdom Metazoa; phylum Chordata; class Aves; order Charadriiformes; family Glareolidae; genus Rhinoptilus; species Rhinoptilus africanus. The sequence continues at coordinate 265,899 of VXBO01008078.1, forward strand.
CACGCTGCAGACATTGCATGTTTTTGAATTTGATGTCCCTCTTCAAGCAGTGCCTACAGCTGGCAATGACTTTCTTGGAAAAGCCAAATCTTAAATTGACATCAGTGTGGTTTGATGTTAAGTACAATTTTGGTGCGTGTGATTTAGTTTTTCTTTCCTTTTCAGCCGTCTTACCCTTGCAGACTCTGTGGAAACAATAAAACCAGCATTCCCTCTAGTGGCCACGAACAGCGTGTTTCATGGGACGCAGAGCTTGCGCAGAGGTCTAAATACAGCACCGTTTCTATTTAAATTGTAATCGTTAACTTTTAGGTTTGCTTTTTTTCTCGCAGAGCTATATTAGCGTGCATGAAAGTCAGAACTGTTGCAGATACTGAATTACAACAAAAGCTCGGATACAGGATTTAGGCCACGTTCATGTGATTTGGGATGACGTTGGAAACAGGGTAAGGAAGAAATGCTTTTCTTGGAAAAAAAAATCCCAACAGTTGGCCAAAACCTTGAAACTCTCTGCCAGTTTCTAAAATCCTATTGATTATTTCTGAATTGTGAGTGTGTTTGGTTTGGACTGGATCGTGCCACAGTAGTGTATTTTATGGCGAGGATTTGGTTTCGGGGCTCGTTCCCTCTGCCATCTCCCGGAATTACGGTGTGAGTGGGCAAATCTCGGACGGGCTCCAGTCTCGCTTTTCTGTCGGTAAAACAGAAGTAAAGTTGACACAAACCAGCTTGTTTATTTTGGCGATCAATGTATGGGAATGTCAGGGAGACACTGATGGACTGATAAACCTGCATGGACTAAAAAAAATGTATGATTTTTTTCTCACAAACTCGTGTATTTTGGGCCGCGGCTG
>VXBO01008078.1:267553-378020 GCA_013400135.1 Rhinoptilus africanus
TGGGGAGGAGGCGGGGGGGGGAGCCGACGGGAATTCGGTAATGGCGACGGGTTTGGTAAGTGCTACAAAGTTTGGAGCTGCCGCTTCTGGGGGGCTGCGCGGCCGCGGCGGGCGGCGGACAGGTCCCGCTGGGCCGGAGAGGAGCGGCGGCGGCCGCGGGCCGAGCCGAGGGGGCCGATGGGTCTGGTTTGTGGTAGCGGCGGCAGCCGGGACGTTGTTTACCGGGCGCTTTCCCTTGGCGGCCCAGCGGAGCTGGGTCTAACAGCCCTGGGGTGCGCCGGGCGCCGGCCCCCCTTGGGGNGTTTCACCGGCGGGGACACACACACACACACACACGACCTGCAGCGGAGCCGGTTCGGCCCCTGTCACGCCAGAGGGCCGCCTGTGCGCAGACAGCGTGAGTCACGGGCTGGGCTCTGCCCCCCCGGCCCGCTTCTGGCCCAGCCCCGCCAGTCGGGGCCGCCGTGCCAGCAGCAGCCCCGCACGTAGATCCCGTCTTGCCAGTGCGTTGTGTTTCGCTTGGAGAAGCTGTTCTCCCTGTTAAACTCCGTCCCGTGAGCTGCCGCAGGCGTAGAGCTCGCCGGAGACCTCGGTGGCAGGTCAGGGGAAGGCAGATGCCATAAGGAGAAACCACGGGAAGCATTTCCACCCTGGCATTCCTGCCCAGCGTGGTTTGGGTGGGTGCTGCCCGGTTCCTGCTGAGCCCCTTCCCCGCCACAGTCTCCGTTTACTTTCGTCCCAAATTTATTTTCGGCCCTCAAAAATAGACCTGTTTTCATTAATGAGCTCCTTGTTAACATTGCCGTTTGTTTCAGCGTGATAAATTGACTTATTTTAAAGCACAGATTCGTAAATAAACTCATTTAGTCTCTGAAGAAAATGGTAGTAATTACAGTCCTGTGAAGCATACTTCTAGAAAACATCTGTCGCAACAAGTTTTGAACATGAAGTTGAATTTAAAAAAATCTTTACAAGCTAATTAATGACCGTTCCCTTAATGTTCCAAAACATTGAAAGGCTGAGGACAAGAGAAGCACATGATGTCCAAAGCAGGCTTTAATCAAGTAGAATAGGAAAATTGAAAAGTAAAGTTGGGCATGGCTTTTTTGGGGTTTTTTTTTGTTTTTGTATCTCAATTTGTTTGTTAGAGGATTTTTTGGCTTTTGTACGCCAGTGGCTTTGGTTTAGAGAAATTCTTTTGACTTGGAAGAACAATTTGTTTCTCAAACAAGTATCTTTCTTGTGAGACCAGCGTGTTGTATCTGTACCTTATCTCTGACCTTCAGTCTGTTAGGATACCAGAACAGGTACTTTCAAATCTTGGCAGCTGGCAGGGAGGAAGGAGAAGGTAGTGTTCCTAAAATAAATCAGCTCGTTCATTTTGGCAGGAAAATGGGAAAGGAAGAGAGAGAGAAAATAGAGGGGAAAGCAAGGCAGAAGGAGGGGGAGGAAGGACGCAGACAAGCCAGAAAAACAAGAGTGGCTTTTCAGAGTTGATTCCTTGGAGATAATCATCAAGGTCCTGACCTGTGCTACTGAGTACAGGTCTGATTTTTCTGTTCAGAAATGACCGAGTTTTCTGCTTTTGTGGTGTTCTGTAATTTTACTGTTCCTTTTGGGTGATAGAGGAATAATTTGCATTAAAGATGCTTCTTAGAGGTGAAGTACGCATGCCATTGATAGCTCATTTGATTGTGCATTTTAATTTCTCTTACCGGCCCTTTCCTTCTCCTTAAAATCAGAATTGCACTGTTGTGGCTTTTGTAGTATTGTCATTTGAGTAGGATCCAACATCTTTTTATGTTTGGAATGAAAGTTTCTGTAAGTTTTGCATGTGTTTGAAAGATTAGGATATGAGAAAGAAATTTTCCAGTAAAAGACATTTACTGCTTCGGTCAGGCCTTTTCTGGTAGGGCCAGTAAGTAATTCAGAGGTTTATGTTTGAACTATATTATGTACAGGACAAGCTACAGAATGAATTAAACAAATTCATAGAACAAGTAAATCCATGGAATATTGTTAATGTTGGTATGTACACACAATTTAACCATTTATTAAAATAAAGCTGGGTTTTTTTCACAATTGTTATCAGATGGCTTTTTGTGCATTACACTAAGCCAAGTTTTAGGATGATGGGCTTACTGTTTCATATGACAACATTACAACATTAGACTGTTTTTAGCTATTGTTTGTGTTTCTCTAATGTGGTGCATGATAGCTTACTTAGTGGACGTGCTTGTGGTACACTTTTCAGATTTCCTTTCTTACTAAGCTGCATTTTCTGCTCTTTTGTGAGTGACTCACAATTACTTTTTCAATGACACTTCATTAAAGTACAAGGTAATCATGTTATGGTAGCTTTAATTCATCATCATCTGAAAAAAAAAACAGTAGATAACCAAGTTACTAAAGACTGGATAACCTTGTTTTCTGGCTTTTAGAGGCAGTGGTTGTGTAGCATAATCACAGAGTTCTCTGACTGCTGAAGGTGATTTACAATATTTATTTTGGTATAAATGTGACAGTACTGGGATTTGGGGAAACAAAACTGCAGTGATATCTACTAGTAGAGCCTTCTTTTTCTTTCTGTTTATAAGACAGTAAAGGATGTTAGCGGTTAGATGTGTTTGAGGCTATACCTGGAGTTGGGAGATAGCAAGGGATGTGAAGGGCAGTGAAAAAGACTTCTGTGGATAGGCCAGTGGTGAAAGGGCGACTAGAGGAAATGTGGGCCTGATGTTAAATGGCATAAGAGATCTAGTGTCAAAAGGTTGAGGACGACATCTTCTTTGCTTTGGTCTTTATTTGCAAAGCCTGTTTCCAGGTTCGTCAAGTCCCCGGGTCTAGCGACACACATCTAGTGGAGCAAGGGACTTGTTTGTTCATGGTAGAGGAAGAGCGAGTTTGGGGCAGGACAGTTCTGTGAGACCAGGTGGGATGCATCAGGGGAGCTGGCCGGTGTCACTGTGAGGCTTGTCTCCACAAGGCAGTGGATTTGGTGGCGGGAGGGCTTCCAATAACTGGAAAAAATAGAATGTCACACCTGGCTTCAAGGAGGAGGATGGGAAACTGCAGGCTGGGTCAGCCTAACCTTAACCTTGAGGAAGACTGTGGAGCAGATGCTCCTGACAGCCACGTCCTGGCTCTTAGAAGGCAAGAATGTGATTGGAAATAGCCAGGACACATTAACCAAAGGCAGATCGTTTCTGACCTGCCTGGTTGCCTTCTGTGATGGGATGCGTGGCTCAGGGTCCCCAGTGAATGTTGTTTACCTTGGCTTGAGTGGTGGTTGAGGAGATGACCCCAGACTCTTGGAGGCAGTGAGTACAGGCTGTGGCAAGGGAAGGAGCAGCTTCTTTACAGCAAGAATGGTCACTGGAACAGGTTCCTGGGAAGTGTCAGGGAATCTCCATCCTTCAAGACCGCAGAAATGCAAGTGGCCAGAGCCCCAGGCGGCTTCATCGAACTTCACAGTTGGCTCCTCTTTCTGCAGGGATCATAGCAGATCATCTCTAGAGATCCCTTTCAAGCTGAATTATGCTGTGATTCTCAACAGATTATGGAGGATTTAGGGTTCTGGTAATAAAGTAGCCTGTCAGATGCAACCTAGAACAGTTTGTTGTTTACGGATTTTTAACCTGTGTCTCTTTAAAGTCAGATACTTTGGAGCATCCTAACATGGTGTGGGAAGTGAAGACAAATCAAATGCCTAATGCAGTTCAGAAACTCCTCCTGGTAGTGGACAAGAGAACTTCAGGGATGAATGAGTCACTGGAGTTGCTGAAGTGTGATGAAAACCTGCCCTCTTCTCCTGGATATGCATCCTGTGACGAACACATGGAACTTGGTAAATAACACGACTTTTTCAGAAGACAAATTCTGAAGTTTGTTGTAGCTTTCCTATAGTGAAATTACTGGAAGCTGACTGAATGAGATTAGTCATTCTTAACCTAAGTAGGGCAGGGAATATGACAGTGAATTGTGACATCTGAAGGTCTTATTTTGCAGTCACTTTTCCCTGTAACCCATTTCCAGTTCTGGCACACTGGCCTGTTGACTTAGTTGTGTTCTTGAACTCAGAGCTACAAATTTTTGTTCCTAATCTCCAGAGGAGTTCTTTTTTTTGGCACAAGAGTAATAAACAGAAAGCTCAAGAGCTCCTCCTAAAGGGAAATAGTGCTGCTTTAGATCAGCTGCAAATAGAGATTCTGGGCTGGAGGAACATTTAACTTGAGTTCTTGCATAATGAAGAAAAATAGCATGTATATTAGAAAGTATTGATACAGTCAATGAAATGTAAACACATTTAATTGAAGTCATGGGGCAATGAAGAATAATAATACTTACTTACACGAGAGCATGTAACACAGACTTTTGTTAGTAAGCTGGGCTCTCTTCTGCTATTCTGTCTAACATGTGGGAGGTGTAGATTATTGATAGGAATTCACCCATACCAGGCTGTATGCCCAGCTTTCATGGCTTCTGAATTATTTAATTCCAGTTCCCTGGTGCGAACATGGAAAACATTTTACCTGTTACGGCCCTGATGTTGGTGATTTTTAGTGTCACATCTGCTAGGACAGATTAATTTAGTTGCCTTTTGTGGAATGTTTTAGTGAAGCATGTTGCTACTACTACTGCATAATTCTGAAGTACAATTCTGTGTAAAGTAATCAATCTAGTAACAACTTTAAAACCAGAACTACATTTTTATCTAGTTACGTGATGTTTTTCTTTAATTGGTTGTATGAATGTATAATAGACTAGAGGTGTGATTATTTCTGTGACCGTTTTGTCAGTATTGTGAATAGGGTTTGTGAAATGCTGGCAGTTGTGGCATGCAAAAATAAAATTAATTATTTCATTGTGGGTCCTTTTTTATTTTTATTTGCAAGATTTGGTGTGAACTAGAATTTATCAGTGGCTGTAATTATGGTAATTTGTGCATTTGTTTGTAGATGATCTTCCTGAGCTACAGGCTGTGCAGACGGATTCTACCCCACCTGCACTTTTTCAGCTCGGTGCCGATGTTTCACATCAGGAATGTTCAAGGCCTTCATGGACCCAACATACCTCAAACAACAATTCAGAAAGTGCTTATTCTTGTGAGAATGGGGTGAACTGGTTGACAGAATTAGCAAATATAGCCACAAGTCCTCAGAGTCCTCTGATGCAGTGCTCTTTTTATAACAGGTACTGACATTAATTTCAATTTTGAACTCTATGATTTGTAATACTGTGTTTCCAGAAACATTTCTTTTGCTGTTCACGCACTCTGACTTTGAACTGGAGCCCTATTTTTGATCTTTCTGTACAGCAGCTTTAGTCTTCTGTGGAAGATTGCACAGGACTCGTTTCAGAGCCTGTTACAAAAGCTGTTTACTTGTCAGCCACGAATGAGGTAGGATGGTATAGGGGCATTGCCTAACCACAGAAGGCTCAGAAATTATGGGCATTTACCTCATGGGAAGCAGCAGATGAAAAATCAAGATGAATTTGTTAGTTTAAATTTTTAATGTTAATGTTAAATTTTTGTTAAATTCTTAATACTTACTTTAGATTTTTTTAGACTTTAGATTTTTTTTTAAAATAACTAATTGGAAATGTAATGCAATGTATTTTTTCATTGATACTGTTTCAGATTTGTGATCTATAAATTCCGTAAGGCTGTGAGAAGCAGAAATTAGAAGTTTCTGGGCTTCACCTTCTGTTGTGCAGCTTTGGTCTTAGGTTTATAGTAAGAAAATTAAATGTAGTACTGTTAACAGTAATGCAGTTGGGATTTAATCATTAGGACAGAGCAGATGTCTTTATGGACTCTAAGAATGGGGTATTCATTTCAAGATATTTGTGAAAACTCTATCATTGTGACAGGGAGATGCTGGTGTGGAGGTAGTACTGTCATTTGGGTGGTATATAGAAGCTATGCAGGGGTTATGCTAAATGCTCCCTTTGCTTGAGCTTGCACCCTTTAATCATCCTGTTTGAATATTGGTGTGTGTTTAATTGGTATTCAGCTCACGGAAACAGAAATATTTGTTAAATAAAAGCATTTTAGAGTAATGGCAGACAAGTCTTCTGTTGCCTTAATCTTAGATAATTTAAAATACTTTTTCCTATTGTAGATCATCTCCTGTTCACATAATAGCTACAAGCAAAAGTTTACATTCCTATGCGCGTCCTCCACCAGGATCCTCGAAGAACGATCCTAACTTCTCCAAGAATGATATGGATGAAATGCCAGTCAGACATGAAAGGGTGAGTTGTTCTGAAACATTTCTGAAATAAACAAAGCTGCGTGAGTAATGGGTTAAGATTTTTGGAAAGATAAACTAGTTTTAAAAAACCATCTATTTAGTTCTTAAGTTCTTATCTGCTTAAGCTAGATTTTCTGTTACTTCTTACCAAACAGAGTAGGCTTGTAGTGCTACATCATGGAGTCCAGTTTTTTTGTGAAGAGGTCACATTCTAAGAAAGCTCGGCTTCTCTTCTATTTCCTTCTATAGCAAGCTTTCAAAAACTGTATTAACTCAATTTGCCATCTCCAAAAGGAAGTACGGAACTATCTCCTTTTAGCACAAAAACTGTCAGTCATGCTTTTCCCCTTCCTATGTATTAATTTGTGTCTGAAATTCATCTGTTAGAAACATGGAATTTCCCCTAGTGATTTACATAGAGCAGACATGGCTCTACAGCTTTCCAGTAATTTGGCCATAAAATAACATGTGCTTTGAGTGGTTCTGTAAATGGCCAAGGAATGATAGCGTGTAAAATGCTTACAGCTAAATCTAAGATGATCTATGAATGCCCTAATGAATCTCAGAGGATGAAAACCAAAAATTCCAGGACAGAACATTTCAAGGAAAGGAGATTAAAATACTCATTCACATTTACTGCTACAAAGATTCCTTGAATCTTTGTTTTCCTGTTACGTTCCTATTAGTATTTAAGGCAAAATTATGATATAGATGCAAATCAGAGAATATGTCTAAAGATGTGTAAGACCAGCCCTAAAATCTTACACAGTAAAATCTCAACACCATTTTGCTTTTTTTAATAGGCGAATAGTGAATCAGAATCTGGCATTTTCTGCATGTCATCACTTTCAGATGATGATGATTTAGGATGGTGCCATTCCTGGCCCCCAACTGTTTGGCATTGTTTTCTAAAAGGTAAAGTAACATACATTGTTGAGTAACTGGTTTCTCTTAGAGCTTTTTTTTCTTTTTGTAACAGAGACTTGTTTACATTAACACTAAGCTTTTATCTTTTTTTGCTTGAAAAAATCTATTAGGCTCTCGTTTGTGCTTTCATAAAGGACGCAATAAGGAGTGGCAGGATGTTGAAGACTTTGCAAGATCTGAAGGCTGTGGAAAAGAGGAAAATCTCCCAGCAAGTCCTTACAAGGTAGCTGTTAGTTTCAGTATATTAATTTTAATACCTGTAGCACAATATTTAGTTTATTATGTTATCCATGTGCCTATAATTACTGTCTTGGGAAAATACATTTACACTGAACTTACCTAGAGCTGATCACTGTACTGTTTGAATGTCTTGCTATAAAGCATTTGAACTGAATTAATTTAGGTATGGTTTGAATGTTACATTGTCTTTATTCTGGTGAAAGTACTTAGAATGTTGGGTATTTTTTAATACAGTGTAAGATGATGAATATACACCTGTGGTATACACAGGTATATGCTTTTCTGGGGGAAAAATTCTGAACTGTGTGTATGTTTACAGGGCTACGGTTCCGATGGTTTGAAGTTGATTTCTCACGAAGAAAGCATTTCCTTTGGTGAGTCAGTGCTGAAGTTGACTTTTGATCCTGGCACAGTGGAAGATGGCTTGCTTACAGTAGAATGCAGACTCGATCATCCGTTTTATGTTAAAAATAAAGGTATGAAATACTACAAGTACACTTGGTTGTATATCGAAACATTCTTAGAAAGTGGTTGCAGATTTTATTGGTGTCCTATGTTGCTCAAGAAATTGGTAAGAGCAGTGTTGTAGAATCAATTGACTGTCTCTGTAAAGAAATGCAGAATTTGAACAAACAAAACCGTAAAGCTACAGAAATTGCATATCTTTTAAGGAAAGATTTGGTCAAGTGTATAAATGGAGCTCAGGAAAACAGAAGAATTGTGGGGGGGCGGAGAAAGGAAGGCTGCAAATAAGGGAGGCTTTTCTCACTTGCTAAGCATGAAACTTGTGATGATAAAAGTTTCCAGATTTTGATTACTTTTTTTGCTAGAATGAGATTTTATTTGATATAAAAAACTATTTGCAGTGTGAATTCCCTGAGTAAGTGTTCCTGATTTTTCTTTTGGGTGAAAGAAACTACATCAGAACATTTTTATAAAATGGTATCATTTAGAGCTATAGGATTGCTCCAGTTAAGAACTAGAGAGATTGTTTGGCCGTTTGTCTAATTTGACTCTTTACCACTTCAGGTTGGTCATCTTTTTATCCAAGCTTGACTGTGGTACAGCATGGCATTCCATGCTGTGAAATGCATCTTGGAGATCTGTGTCTACCTCCTGGACACCCTGATGCCATTAACTTTGATGATTCAGGTGTTTTTGATACATTTAAAAGGTAATTTTTGGATAAAGTGGCCTCAGTGGTTTTTGTATTTAATGAGTAGGCACCTTAAGTCTACAAGAATTTGAAGCATTATGTAGAGCAAAGAGAGAATACTTCTGGTCATACAAGATAAATGAGAGGGAAAAACGAAAACTGAATACCAGGAAAGCTGTGTAATTATGTGCTCTTCTAAACCGCAGAGTAATATCTTGGAGTGAAATAACTTTTCAGCCCCTGTTTATCCTAGTTTAAACCAGATTAGATAAAGCAGTAAATTCTTCAGGTAAAGTGGGTTATGTTTGAAAAACCTAGTACAGTTTTCCCACAATAATATGTCTGCCAGCTGTTAACTTGTGCTTCACACGCAGCTAAGTATCTTAATTATCTGAGCAGTTCCTTAGTAATCAATGCATGTGCTATGGCTTCTATAATTCTTCTTCCTACTATTTTTGTATATTCTGCTTTTTGTGATTCTTCTCTAATATGTCAAATTTACGATCTTCAAAGTTTGATTAACTTTGAGGTTTGCCTTGCTTTGAGCAAGAGGTTCAACCAGATAATTGTTAGAGGTCTTCAACCAGATAGTCGCCAGAGGTCCTGTCCGACATAAATTATTCTAAGATTCTAAGGAAACAGCATTACTTAAAAAGATTTTTCCATACTATTTTGAGATTTCTAGATTTATTAGAATCCATCGTCTCCTATGATGTTAGCTCCTTTCTAGCATTTGTTTTCAGTTTGGTTGCTTTTTGGGGTTTTTTCTACAGTAGAAAAAAATTATTTAAAACGCTGTTTGCAGTTCAAGCCCTAGGAGCGCTTGTATGATTTCAGTCTGGGATAGCGAGCGAGTTCAAATGGCTTGTCTTCACTCATTTGCTGTCTGGGTTTTTTTCTTTTTAATACTTCCTGTTCTGAACTGCGTATGTAGAGAGCTGTTAGAATCATTATATTTACACGTCACCGAAGAAACCGGACTTTTGGCCTCTTACTCATCCTGCAGCCCAGCTGAATACTGCCGTGACACTTCAGATTTCTTGTCTGTCTTTCTGGGCAAAAGGAAGGAAGTCACTGAGAAAGGAGCGTGTGGCAGCAGCTGTGGTTAACAGGACAGAAAAATTATAGAACAAAACCCTGTTGCTGTGTTATGGGAAGGAGATTAGGGATAGGAAGGCTGCTGGACTGTTTGTAGAACAAAGAGTTCCTTTCTCTTGTGAACTTGCTGCAAGGTTGTCAGTGTTATCCCTTCTTTGTTGCTTTTTTCTTTTCTGAGAGATTCTGGAGACCACCCTTCAATCTCCACCTTTGCTTTTGGTTCCATCCCAGAGAAGGGGGCTGCCTGCAGAGATGGGGGCGGCACTGCCACAGTGTTTCCTTGCTAGTAGTTCTCCGTTGTGCTTGGGAAAAAGCCCTTCAGAACTCTTTATTTTTGCCATAAATTACGCAACTATAGCCAGATTGAACAGCGAGTGAGAGGAGTCTTAAACTTATATACATTTTGTGTTTATTTTGTGGGGATAACTTAGTGGGTTTTGATTTATGACCAAGTAGCATCTTTACAAGTGTGTTTTCCCGATGTAATGTGCTAAAGACATTATAGCCTGTGGTTTCTAGACTGATCTGCACGCACTTGGAGATGGTAACAAATAGTCTGTGGAGTTAAACTTCTGTAGTGGTTAGAGGTTAATTGTAGTTTCTGGTCAACAAAAAATTCCAACGATTTATAGTATTTGGAGATGGAAATTGTATGGAAACAACTCAGACGAGTTGTTGAAATACCTTGAAATACCGAGGAGTCTCACATTTTTGTCAGTAGAGGGCAGGCGCCTGTCAGCTTTGAATCAAATAGGATGCAACGTCATAGGTCTTCAAGCAATTTTTTAATCTCAGTGGAAGGTTTGTCTGAAAAATAATACATAACTGCCTAGAGGAGTTACTTATAGTGTATATAATATTAATTTAATATATTTTAATATAACGGTTTCATATTTGTGATGAAATATATCTGCAAATGAACCTGACACTCATTTTCCCCCCATCATTTGTCCCTTTCAGTACACGTCATTCACTGACCAGATTTGGTTTATGGTAAGAACAGAAGCAGAAAGAAAGAACGGAGCTGATTTCAAAAGAGGATGAAATTAGAAGGCAGTGTATAATTAATTGATGTACAGCTGGGCAGTTGATAGTACACAGTAGATCTTGCAAAGTTGCAATCTGCTATTGCATTGAAAAAAACTATTAATTCATCTACCAAACTTCTTTTTTTTTCATTTACATCTGCATCAAGCACAGTTTCATTGTGTCATGCAAAAGATAGCAGAATACTAGAAATGTAGTACAGTAAAGAGTAAACAGCCATTTAGAGATTTTACCTGAAAATTACTCGATCATTTTATGGTGTGTCTTTTTCTTGTAGTTACGATTTTACACCAATGGATTCTTCTGCAGTTTATGTGCTAAGCAGCATGGCTCGCCAGCGTCGCGCTTCTCTGTCCTGTGGAGGATCGAACAATCAAGATGCTGAGAGATCAGAAAGCAGTAGTAAAAACTGTGCGCCTACTGCGTCATCACATCTTTCCTCCAGTTCTTTGTACAGTAAAGCTGGCAAAAGCCACAGCTCAGGGACTGCAAGTACTGTGAGTGCCACGTCTCCAAACAAGTGCAAAAGACCAATGAATGCCTTCATGCTTTTTGCCAAAAAATACAGAGTTGAATATACTCAGATGTATCCAGGGAAAGACAACAGGTAACGGTATCAAACTGTAGTTCTGTTACTATTGGTGAGCCAGCAGGATGCCTGTGTCCAGCTTTAAAGTTCAGTGGACTAAATTTTGCATTTGGAATAAAATGCGTCCATACTGCTTTAAGAACAAGTTTTGAAAGATGTTGACATAAAGCTTAATTTATGGGTGGACTTTAAATATTTACAGTACTCGATAAATTTGACACAAGCCATTTTTGGCAAACTGACCTTCTGAGAAAGCATTTGGGTGAAGCAGCTGACATTCGTATACATGTACACCCCCAGAGTCACAAATACCAACAGTCTTTGTTTACACTGATGAGAAATGTTCATGGGAAAAAAAGTACCAGGCTCTGCTCGTGTGTCATAGTGAAAAAAGGGAATTCCTGATTCTTCTAATTAAGTCTTGACATAATATTGCCTGTTGTTCAGTGAAGCTGTTATCGTTTGTTTCCAGTCTGTTTATCATGTTGAATAACGGAGTACGGATTGCGAGGGTACCTGAAAGATCTTAATCCAGACAGTATGCTGCCAAATTTTGCTTGTCCTGAAAGCATTGAACAATTTGCTGAAACTCGCAGGGAGGGTCGTATGACACCGTGTTTGGGGGAAGGTTCTTTGCTGCGTTGTTACTTCTTTAATCTCTGTGCATGTTCATGTCTAAACGTGCTTTTTTTTTTAACTGTCCATTATGTATGTTTTAAATAATCTTACTATTTTGTGCTAATTCTGCATATTTAAATATAAGCTAAACATCATGAACATGTGCTGATATTATAATCTGATTTTTTTTATGCCTATAACATTTTGAAAAACATTACTGTAAAAATTGCATCGTCACATAAAAAGTCTAGTACTAAATCTGGTAAACACTGAAGGTGACAGGGCTTTGAGAGGGTTTTGGCTATTTTATAATGTTCCAGTAAGGAGGCTGTAACTGGTGTTGAAATAAAATCCTACCATGCAAATAACCCATCCTTAAATCCCAGCCAGTCTTGCGTGTCCTGGCAGCGATGCTCTGTGATGTTTATAGTCCTTTCAGTGAAGCAGATCTGCTGCCTTCAGACTCGTTGCAGCTATCAATGAGAAGCCGAACAGAATGTCAGCTATATGATGCTTACATATTTAACTTAAAATGCCATTTCAGATGGATGCAGTGAACTGGAGCTGCACCTGGATGGATGTGGAAATAAGTGGAATATTTCAGTGAGCAGGTTTAGCTCGAAGGAAGGTGATGACAAGGTTACAAGTAAGCCTCAGTGCGCTGCCTGCTCACTGTCCCGACTGGGAGGCAGTGCCTTTGGATGCCATTTCTTGGCATCCATAAAATACAGTACAGAAGAAATCATAAGAGTTAGTGATAATTGATTTTATAGGCATTCAGCCACTGTTGCGTAAGTGCTGCTGGGGCATTTATTAATTTAGCTGTTCAGAGGCAACTCTTAGGTTTTTTAAATGCAAGTATGTGTTGTTTTCAGATTACTGAGTAGATCTTATTTCTCTTACGCACGTAAGAAGGGACAGAACTTGAGTTACTGTGAGTTAAATGGTCTGTTGTGAGAGGCAGTAGCTCGAGCCTCCTCAGCAAGAAGCCTCATCCACAAGATAGTGAGCTGTAAACATTCAAAAGGCAAGTCAACACTCACCTGATACTTAAAACCACTGTGGACCGTCAGACCGTACTGGAGAAACTGGTGTTAGGGCAACACTTGTTTCTTGTTTAGGTGTTCTGGCTGTAACCGTAGTTGGACTTGACTGTCCTTTCAGAAATACTTGAATAATTTGAGGAAGAATACTTGAATAATTTGAAGAAAATCACCTAAACTGTTAACAGCATTTGTTCGTGATGAACATAATTACTCTGTAAACTCCAGGCATTCTCAGCTACTGCTTGACAGTTTCTTTTGAATTAACCGCAGTATAAGTTACACCTTGCCCATTAGTCTGTTACTGAAATGTCAGGAGGGAGGCAGTGTGCGGAGCCCTGCCCGGTTCTGATGAGGTGAAGGGCGCCTCAGGCAGTGGTGCAGTGGGGTCAGTTTTTTCTTACTTGCTTCTGGGCAGGAGAATTAGGTGTCTGTTATGTCGGGAAGTTCCTCTGTATGCATCCTATTTCAGTCTCAGTGGTTCGCTTATAGAAACATTTCCTTGGAGAATTAAGCTTTTGTCTCTGCATTAGATTTTTTAAGCTTTTTGAAACATACAGATCTGTACTCACTTCCAGGGCCTTCATACAGGTTTTTTTTTTCTCGGGAGGCATAAAATACATAGACAGTTTTACATTTGAAATACAAAGATGTCATAGTGCATTTTTATTTGGAAATGTAAAGGCTTTTTCAGCAAACCTGCTGTCTCAGGGTCACTCTGCTCTTCCCTGGGGGCATGAGTGACCCACTACAAACTGGGGACCAAAACCAGACAGGTTTCTGGTGCTGTTGATCTGCCGCTCAGTACTGCTAAAACATGAAAAATCTGCTAATGAAACTGGAGTGTGTTTACTTCTGATGGCAGACCAAAGATACTGGTTCCTAATTGGGATAGAAAAGCACAGAAACTACACAGTCTTGCAGAATTTAAGTCCTTTTTCTTGTTGGCGTGCTGCACAAAAAGCTTTCAGAATTGCTGTATGTGTGTGAAACGCTATGGAAATGGTTGATGACACGCTGCTTTCCTTGATTCTGTTAGAAAGTCTGGGAATAGCTTCGCTGCCAGCAAGAACTTCTTAATGTGATAAAGCAGAGCGCTTACTTGTGTACACCTTCTTCTTAAAGCTGTGATCTGAAGGCAGAGCATAACCTCCTCAGTAGTTCAGCAATTGTCATTGATAAAAGAGCTGCTGTTCAGAGACTTTCATTCAGCTGAGGGATGGAGTGAAAGCTTTAATGGAATATTGATCTCACGTTCGGGAGTGCAGTTAACCAATAGTGCGTGATAATATGGGGAAATACTGTCCGAAAGACAGCAAGTTTATAATTAGTAGGAAAAGCAATTCATTCCGCTTCTGGAAATAATGATAGGTGTGTTAGAACAAATGGTTCCTTCTGCACAGGAATGGGAACTTACCAGTATGTTCCGCCCACTCGTGTTCTCCCCAGGAGGGATTAAAGGTCAAGAAAGTTACACACATCTATTAAAGAGACGTGGGGGGTTGCAGTTAATCAAATATTTGTTTGGCTGAGGTCATACTCAGATCATTGCCCTAGTTATTAGAGAACATATTTTCAGCAAAGCAAAGATACATGATCTTCTAGTGCGAAAGTAGAGCAAAACAAATGTGAGTTACATTTGGTGGTGGTTTTTTTAACATCCCTATTTTGCTGGTTTATGCAAGTTGCTGCATATTCAAACGTGCTCCCTTTGAAATGACAGAATGTGCATTCACCCAGGCTCACAAGGAGTGTGAGAAGATAATCGGAAACAGGATTGTTTAAAAAATATTTTTTTAAGATACAGATGATTTCTTCTGTATTATTTCCATGTTTAACTTTTGTCTTCTTTAAAGTGCTGAGATGATAAAAAAGGAAGAAGCACTCCGTCCTGACCGTATTGTAAACATTTATCTTGCAGAGCCATAAGTGTGATACTCGGCGACAGGTGGAAGAAAATGAAAAATGAAGAAAGACGGATGTACACGCTAGAAGCCAAGGCCTTGGCAGAAGAACAGAAACGTTTAAATCCTGACTGTTGGAAACGAAAACGAACAAATTCTGTATGTCTGTGAAGCAGGCTTTTTCATTGTGCAGTTAAATGTGTTCATACATGAACTACAGTTGGTTTTGTTTGGGATAAACTCTGCTACTTCTTTCTCGGTAGCCCAAACCTTCGCTTTCCTCCCTTGCGTTCTGTAGCCAACTGCTTCGGACAGTGGGCAGGAGACAGGGCAGGAGAGGGTCGGTCACGGAACGTTCTGTTGGGCTGAAAGCAAATGTGATTGTGAAATGCAGAGGGAAGGGCACGCGGCCTTTTGTTTGAAGTAACTGAGTTTTTAAGGTTGTACCTAAATTACATCTGTTCATTGCCCTCAGAACCAGTTAAACTTTCAGAAAATCCCCCTCTGTTGTGATTCAGCCATAGTCTCCTTTTTCTTCAGGAAGAGCTTTTTCTTTACTGTTTTCTATCTATCTTTTTTACTCTTAATTTATATCAGCATGCGTGAAGCTCTTAAGGGAGCAAATTAATTTTTTTCATTAATCCCTTTCATTTATTACTGTGTTTTAATTGTCAGGTAAATACAATACCGACACTTCTTCTGTAGGGAAATAAATTGTTTTCCACTTTGTAGAAAGCCATCGATGTAAGGCTGCAGGAATGCCTTCGTTAGGTGGTGGGCGTATTAGGTCAGGTGAGGGCTTTCACCGATCATGTATATCATATAAAGAGAATATGGGGAAAAAAAGGAGCTTCTGCCAACCTGTGTGCTCAAATAGAAGCGTAGGTTGGAAGGAAAGATGGGTGGAGGTGCACAGAATGCCAGGTCCTTCCACCAGCCATTTTAGGCCTGGGCAGGAGCATCAGGTGTGCTGTGGGCTTCACAGGTGTACCATCTCATCCGCAAATTGTGAAGGAGGCTGACTTTCTCAGGAGCGAATGCAAGTGGTGCCTTAAGACTGAGTAAGAAATGCCCCAACAGCGAGTTGCTTCTTGTCGCTGTACGTATGCAGGGCTGAGTTTTTGGGCCCTTGTTGCAGAAGGTTTCACCCAGTCCCAGCTGCTGGGAACAAGCTGGTTCTCTGTTCACTGTATTCTGCTTTAATAACAGCGACGGCTTGTGTGAGATTGCCCGGTGGGTTTAGGTGAACTGCTGCCTACTCTGCTTTCACAGTTGTGGGCGGTGAGCGCCGAGGAGCGCCGTGGGTGTGTTGTGTGTAACGCAGAGCAATACTGGTGGTCTGCCTTTGTCAGCGGGGCGGCGTTCTCACCCGCCGTGTGGTAGGATTTGCCTGCTGGCCTTCGGGTCTTCAGGCCAAGCTAATGGCATCCGTGGAAGCCCTTACCTCGGTGTTGCAGGAGGCAACACCTTCTTCAGGTGTTTCACTTCAGTGAACCAAGAATTCTGTTTGCACCTTGGTTACCAGGAAGTGATGGTGGACTCCAGGCCGGGACAGAAAAGTTTTGATGGTCTTTTGATGGTCAGGGGAGGTAGGCATGTTTCCACCTTCTGCTTTCTTCTGAATGACAGCAGTGGTTACAAGGACTGGTGGCTTTCAAAACAAGAATTTGCTAGATTAGGATAATGTACTTCCCCTTCGCTTGGTAACCGCTAACCTGGTGCTCTCTTCTCTTTCCTCAGGGCTCACAGCAGCATTAAGCCGGAATTTCCCTCTTAACTCTGTATCTACCACGTGGCTGTTGCTTGATGGCACGAAGATGCAAGATCAAGGTCTTACTATTTGTTGTGACTTTCTGTGACCGTGAAATACTGGCACCATCGAGTCGGAAATGATTTAATATGAGTGCAGATTTGCTTTTTACAATAGAACATTAAGTAAGCTGAAACTATCAACATTTTAAACCAAATTGCCTTATTTTTCTTCCAAACTTCATGTATGTATCAGGTAATATAGGCTTGAAAATGGATATCCTGTGGTGCTAAAGTACTTTAGAAAGCGGCGAAGGACATGTGTATAAATGTTTATTTTTAAAAGAAAATGTACAAAAAGGGGAATTTTAAAGTATGTAACAGCTGTTTATATACATTGATTCTTATTGCTGATTAATATGTATTGCACAACCATATTATTAATTACGATTCTGGGACCTGGGACCAGCCTCGAGCTTCCCAGCCTGCCCAGATGCCAACCAGTTACCGGAACGCGTGGTCGATGGCGAGCGTAGTGTCATGTAGCACCGGAGCTGCTGCTTGGGTTGCCACGTATAGAACGTGTGTGTCCACAAGTGAGATGTGTTTGCACCAGCCGGCAACAGCCAGAGCTGTTTCTTTCCAGTGGAAACAACCGCCCAGGCCAGGATGAAACGAATAAATTGCGTTATCTCAAGAAAAATGGTGCTGTCAATATTGTCACCATCATAGTTTTAAGTCTGTTTTGTCTTTGCCACATATTCTACAATATTTCATTTTGCCATAAGACATCTTTATGGTGGGGGCAAACTTTGCACTTAACTATACGTGCAACACTTGCACTTTACTTCCTCCAACTGTCTGAAATAGAGCAGCTGCGTTAGGATTACAATTGCTTCTGCTGGGGACTTCTACAATCATGGCTTTTCATGTACTAAACAGCTGTGTGTTTGTTTTTTAAGAATCACAACTGTAAATTTCAGTTTATGACACGTGTCTACATGATGTTGCCCCTAAGATTTTTGCACACTATATTCTTGTATATTATTTCAAATAAATTCATTAAAATTCGGTGTTGCATATGGTCTAAAATGAAGACAACCCGTCATTGAGTGGGCCCTGCGGAGCTGAGCGTGTTCTGCATTGAAGCCTTTACATGAACCCACCAAAGTCCATTCTGATGTTCCGTAGTTCAGGAAGCTGCTGAAGAATTTCCCCTACTGCAGTCAGGGTTGGATGGTTCATCGTCTTTATTACAGTTTAAGCAAAAAAGAGAGTTGAAATCAATAAATTATTTCAAAGCGACCAGCAGTGCGGTAGAGAAACACGTTAGTTATAAATATTTTTCCTCGTGCTAAAATTAGTGATTTTTAGATGGAAAGTGATGACTGCAGCGTTTCAAAAGCATGCTTTTCTGAATAAGGCTAAAATGTGTTCAATTCTTTAAAACTATACTTGTAGGAAAAGAGCTCCTTCCTTATTTGAGATACTCAGCAATTACACTTGAGTACGTTCTAATTTTATACCTTTCTAAATTCAAAAGGAATACTAAAGAATGATTCATTTTTATTAGTTGCAGAGTTACAGCGCATAAAAATCGTACAATTTCCTTGTATATTTGTGTGTATACGTAAGTTCCTGTAATGTGACCGTAAAGCAGGCAGGCAGAGGTTTCATCGCTGAAGTAGGTAAACCCATTTCACTGTAAAGCTCGTGTATCTGGAAATAATCTACATGAGGTGTGAGTCTGCGCGCGGCCCGAGCCCTGTGACCGTGTTACCGTCCGTCCCTGTTCTGGGGTCTGTCCACGTGCACTCACTGAAGGGTCGCCATCGCCTTCTGCAGCAGCTGGACCATGATGGGATAGACTGGCGCAAACTCCTTTCCCTCTCTGGTTCTTACTGACTGAACGTAAGCTTCAAGCGCTCCGCTACAAAAAAAACCAAACAAAAAAAGGTAGCTAAAGCAGTTAACTGGCATACAAGTACAGTAAGCTCAGGATCCGTAGCATTTTCCTCAGATGGTCTTATGTGTCTGGGGAAGGAAGTGGGCAAGAAGGGCCTTACAAAGCTCTACACGATTGTTTTGTGGTCTTTCTCTTCCTTCCTGCATGTTCTGAGGAGCAAGTTAACATTTAAAGCAGCAGCAGCAGCAGCAGCAGCAGCAGCAGCATGCTGCAGCAGCAGCAGCATGCTGCAGACGGCTTGAAATGACAGCTCTGACGCAGAGGCTCGGGCACGCTGCTGCACCGGCGACCTTTAGGGATGGAAAGAACAGACTCCAGCTGCTGCAGGCGCCAGGAGTGCGACCTGGAGAACGGGAATTGGGGCACGGGTGAGCAACCCAGGCGCCCTCAGGCCACCTCCTGGGCCAGGCTTTGACCTGCCGCCGGCGGTGGGGAGCCCGCGGGTGCCCTGCCGTGGCTTTGCTGTGTTCCTCTTGGGCGGCGCCACAGGCTGTCACACGCAGCCGGCTCCTGGGGGATCTACATAAACACAGGCATCTCACAGCTAAAAGGGGCGACTGTGACTACGCGCGTGTCTGCCCGTAACTCGGCTCGCGCCCAGCACAGGGCCACCTCTCAGCCAGCCAGTCTAGTAAATCCCGGTGGTGAAAGGTTTGGAAATGCTATTCGGATTTCTGACTGAAGAGTTCATTAAGTAGGTAGGCCAAGTTAGTTTTGCCATAAATACAGCTTCTAATTCGATTGAGTTTTCTGCTTTTTATCCTATTTCATTTCTTCACGTGATAGATACAATGGTGGGGGGGGTTTCTTCTGAACCCCCTTGTTTACGTGACGTTCCACTGCTGCTATTTACAGCAGAACTGTGGCCTGTAGGAAAACCCACGCACAAACAGCAGCCCCCGTTGCAAGTGGGGACCAAGCTGACTCCCGGTAGGCGGCTGCTCCTCTGCTGGTTGGCGATGGCTGTGGCACTAACACAGACTCGTCCCAGCCCTTCCTGGCCGTTCCCCGTTCCCAGGGCAGCGGGTCCTGCTGCCGGTGCCTGGGCAGCAGAGCTGGACCCGTCACGCTGGGGGAGCAGTCCTGGGGGTTTGTCTCCTGCACGCCTCTGTGGGTGCATGGGGTGCCCCCCCACAGCCGCTCTGCCAGTGAGGGTCCGCTGGGATGCGGTGAGGTGTCAGGAACATTCCCAGTCCCACCGGGCTGAGGTGGGCGCTCGTGCACACCTGGCGATGGGAAGGGGCCGTGGGGTTGAGGGAGCTGGTAGCCGTGTCCTGGCTGTAAATGCCCATGAAGTGCTGCCCATGGTGGGCTGGGCCGAGGCCGGGGGGGCAGCTGTGTTCATCTTTGCCGCCACGGCCAAGAGCCCAAGCTTGCGGTAAGATACCGCGTTCCTGCACAGAGTCAGGGGAAGGCAGCCCCCACACCCCTACACGTGCCTGCTGGGAATGGGGGGGTGATGGCAATGAGCAGGCATTTAATTAGGCAAGGCCTAAAGAAAGCAAAACCACTCAAGGGTGAGACTTTGCCCGCGTTTCGCACGCCGTGTCCTCCCGGAGTAAGGTGATGGAGAGACAGGAGAGGCCCAGGTCCCTGTGGGATGCTGCAGCACTGGGAAGCTACATAAGAGGCCAGCAAACCCGGCCAAGCAGAAGAGGAGATGGGAGGAAGAAGCGGGGTCATAGCACACTTTGTTGCCTGCCAGTAAAGCTGCTGCCAAACCAGCGAGGGCTCCGAGCTTCCAAACGAAAACTAATGATGCAAAAGGAGGATGGGCTGGATTATTGGAGAGTTGAGAGGTTTGAGAAGAATAAAGTGACTGAACAAAGAAACGGTCCCTCATGTTGGTGGGGACGCACTTGAAAGCTTTTCAGTTTTGGTAACACCTTACTCAGGAGTTACTGCTCCCGTGGGGTCCATGCCAGGTACCAACACGCTCTGAAGAGTCACTTGGCGTTTTTTGCTCATCAACAAACAGCAGGAGAAAAGTTATCCTCCCTTACAGCCAGAAAGGCAGGGAAAGAGTATCTATTTTGTCTAGCCAAAAAAAAGCTGGCATTTTCCACTGGGTCAGGTCCCTGCGAACCTTCAGCCTGCTCTTCCCGACGGTCCCTGGGGAGCAGCACAGCGTCTACAGGGAAGGAGCCAACAGCTAGAGAACTGCTGGCTGCAGCCACAAAGTGCTTCGGGTGCAGCTCGCCTTGCTCCCAGCAACGGCCATCAGCACGACGGACTGCAGAGATCAGGCACATCCGCAGGGAGGTTTTAAAAAAAACCCCCGAGATGTGAAGAGAAGAAGCGAGGCTGGGGGAAAGGGGCAGCAGGTAGCGTGCTTCTGAGACAGACGGGCCTCCCGTGTCAGGGAGGGGCAGAGCAGAGGATGAGGTGATGTGATGAGCAGCCTGAGCCGTAGGCGGGAGATGGAGGCAGGGAAGGCGCGAGGGGCCCACGAGATGAGGGGAGATGCTTCAGAAGAGTCTGATGTGTCTCATGTTTCCACTCAGGTCAGCTCTCAACTGCTGGGGTCAGCGGTAATTGTTACACGTTAGTTACCTTCTACAAGAATAGTCCCTTGTATTAAAAATACAGTTGAGAAACTCCTGCGACCATTTCCTTACTGTACCTGTCATTCATCTTGCTGAATCTCTCCCTTTCTGCTCAGCAGTGTCCCTGTCTTTTCCTCTATAGACTCCCAAAAGTTTGTTGGGCCCAAATAGTTTTTAGAAGTCATCAAAAGCTGAAAATAGAAAAAACCCCAAACCACATTGACCCGCTTATCTTAGAAAGCTCTGACACCTCCTGGTGAAGTTGTGGGTTGGCATCATGATCCAGATGGTAACACTGCTATCCCTCTCTGACTTTATCTCCCTGCTTTGAAAAGCCCTTGAAAAAGATGACAGAGATAACCAGACCCCTTCAGATGAAAGGGAGAAGCTTCACCCTAAAAGCAGCGCCCAAACCCACTCAATGCCAGCCCTTGATAATCCTTAGCCAGACTGTTATTCCAATCACATCAAACAAGAGGGAATGAGATTTAGGCTGCGTTAAGTGCCAAACACCGGCATTGGAGTCCTGCTGTCACACCCTCCAGCAGCTTTTAGCTTTTTTCTTTCGCTCCTGCCTCGAAAGATTGATTTAACTGGCAAAACCAACTCCATCAGCGGCAGCCACTCTCCTCTTACGACTCAAAAAGCAGATAAAAGGAACCTGGTGAACTGTTTGGTGGCCTCAGAAGTGCCCAGACCCTTCTCCTTCCCAGCAGGGACCAACAGCTGCCAGACGTTGCTGTTTGTCAGCTCCCTGCTGCTGTGCTTGCTCTTCTGCTCTGGCTTTGCTTGCGTTTTCAGAGACACAGTCACACTTCATCAACATGACCAACCCAGCAGCATCTTAACTCTCTTTTCCACTCAAAAGACAACCAATAATTACTACGCCATCAATACTATAAGGTGAATTCTCAGGCATTTTTCTAAATCAGCCCTTATACAGTTTTACTTTAAAAAATGAAAAGCTTTTCGAATACTCTAAAAGCATTCACTGTTTTCCCATGTCCCGTGCTTGCATCTCCAATAAAAGTATTTAAATGCTCTAAAGCGGAATGTTAAAATGCAATTCATAGTGAGTAATCTGACCTGAAATGCTAAAACAAAAGCTTAGTCCTTCTCCAGACAGTAAGAGTTCTGCTAATGGCCAAACCCATGGCAAAGGCATGGCCAGCACCAACCTCTCACCAAATGTGACGTTCACATCAAGACTCCCCTCACTTGTCGGTCTTTCAGCTCCTCAAGGTTATTTTGCAAATGCCACATCTCCCATCCGTGGGGATTTCACCATAACCCTGGGGGAACAACTGACGGGAACTGCAGAGCTGAGGGAATGAACAAGCCATGGAGAAACATCCACCACCAACCAGAGGAGACAGGCACCTCCGGAGCAGAACTGGCCTGGAGAACTTCCTGCTTCACGTGCCCATCAAGGCGGAGCAGCGGTCTGCCTCCCACACGGGCAGGTGTAGGAAAGCGGCCAGAGGGGCCCCGCACCGAGCGAAAGGATGAAACGCTGCTGCAGCTGCTAAAGGCCGGGAGCCAGGTCAGCCGCAGTCACCTGGAGCTCCCTACCCTACCTGGTGACCACGGAGCAGCTCACCATCACGGCCAAGCTCTCATCAGCTCGGGAACTCCTCTGCATTGCTGCCCGTGGTAATTACACAGTGGTGAGAGGCCAGGAAGCCTGTCCATCCGATTAGGAACAGAATCCCTGGTAACGAAAGGGCCAGGCAGTAAAAGAGCAGAAATCATGAATCCAGGGAGAAAGGGCATCTGGAGTCCAGAGAGTAACGGTGAGGTTGCTTCAGAGTGTGAGGGAGGAACGGGCCGGGAGAGGTAACCGAAAGCACCAATGCTCATAAAGGAGATGTGATTTCAGAAGTACATTTGGGATGGGAATGTTGTATCTCCGAGGACAGTCACCACGTCTGAAGGGTGGGATTTCGGGACTGCAACGTACAGAAACAGGGAGAGCTCAGGGCACTGCTTTGGTCAGAACAAGGCGGATGCTGCTGCCCGCGGGCTGGCCGCGCTGGGCAACCTGCAGCAATACCCTGCAGTGAAGCTGCCGAGACGCCTGTGATACTGTACCTCATGTGGGGAGATAAAGGAGTTTAGGAGCATTGTTAACACTGGAAATGTAGATTTTAGGATGACATTTTTGTAAACTCTACTGGTCCTAGCTCAAACGAGCTTTTGCAAAGTATGCTGGCAATACAGAATTCAATTCAGATGCACCGTTTTACCATTAAAATCTTGTATTAAAAAAAAAGGTAGGCTAAGGTAGGCTTGCTCCTGTAGAGGACACTGTAAAAACACTAGTGCACAAGCAGAAATGGAAAAATAAATGGCATCATGGGTGAAAGCAGTATCATCAAGTCTCCAGCACAGAAGAGATCCCAGCTGTTGTCATATAAAAAGATGTAATTTATAGTTATATTACCGATGTTTAAGAAGATGGAAGAAACCCTGTTTATGTAATGTACAAAACATACTCTTGAAGGGATTAGACTAAATAATGCCCTAAATTCGGCATCTTCCAGTCTAATAAAGGACATAAAACCTGTTCAGCAATCTGTTTCTATTTTAAAAGACAAGCCATGGTATACGTTACAAATATTGTTTGTAAAAGAGAGCTATGGAAGGAGGGTTGGTGGGATGTTCTGCATATATTAATGTTTCATTAAAAATACCATAAGAAGTAAGAAAAAAAAAAATCCAAGTTTAAGATGCCCTCCCACATAAGGAAAAGGATTTTAAAGCACTTATTAAATTACTTCACTTGCTTGAGCAAAAACATGAGCTTTCTTGGAAATCAGGACAAGCTGATTATATAAGACCCAGATAGTTCTTTTTCAAAATGTTATTTCAACCCATGAAGATTTATATCGACAGTCAAAAGAAAAAAAAAAAGGCATGATTTGGTACGTGGTTCTTAAAGGGCTCTTAATGCGTATCATTTAGAATTACTCTAATGAATTAGTTAATTTTATATGGAATTGTGGATATTAGCCCTCCTGGGCTCTGAGTGAGTCAAGTGGAGCCGGATGGAAATGGTGAGCTTCAGCGGAGGCAGGGACCACCTCGCCGGTCTGCAGTGGGGCAGTGCCACGTGTGCCCCGGTCCCCACCACTTGGCCGGGCAGCTGGAGGACAGCGGGGCCAAGACCTGTGTTTAGTACTTCGTTAAAAGTCTGTTTGCTCTGCAAACTGCAGGGCAAAGAAGAAAATGGAAAATATGCTGTGTAAGAGCATACCTGTCTGACAGCAGATCCATTGAATCGAGTGCTATAAAAGTTACTGTAAAACCAAACAGTAGAATCTCCGACAGCATCATCCGTAGGACAGCAGATTAGCACAAGACATCCTCGGTTTATTCCAGATCCAGATAATAAAGAGATCAAAGGAACTGTGCGTCAACAGACAAGTGTAACTGACGTTGGGGGTTTTATGGATGGCCTGGTGCTGGCTGGGGGAGAGCTCGGAGGCGCAGGCGCCCCAGCACGGAGCCGCGTCCCAGCACAGCTCTGCCGGCTGAGGCAAAGTGGTCCCACTGCTGCGCCTGGCGAGACGGAACCTAACGCACAGATGGGGCTTTCGTGGTGGTCCCCAAGCTGGCATTTGTCCCTGCCCCCTGGCAGGTTAGTGGTCAGAGCCGCCCTCTGGCTCGGGACATCAGCTTGTTATAAAAATGAACATTTCCCTGGGCCTGGCTTTCAACTCTGCTCCAGCGCCAGCGAGCCTGAGTAAGGGGAATTTACTCGCACTCCAATGGTGAAGATAAGAGTTCGGCACTTGGGCGGATGAACTGTCCTTCAGGCCGGCTCAAATCCTGCCACATCTAACAGGAAGGTTTCTTTTATGGAAGCAAGGCCGAGTGTTCAAACTTAATTTAAAAAGAAAAACAGTGCCCTGGCTGCTTAAAGAAGAGCTCCTTTCAACACGATCCCAGCTCCAGGAGGACGCCTGCAGCAGGGTCCTCTCACCTAACTTTAAATGCCCGCAGGGCATCCGTCTGCTGAGCGAGCTCCCCCCTCCCAGCCCACGCTCCCTCCACCCAGCAGAGAAAATGGAGCTTTCAGGACACAACGCAACTGACCTATTTTAGGTACCTACTTCAGGAGGAGATGAATCAGCCCCAGCAGCGCCTGCTTCTCTCTGTTGACTATAAAGGGAGTCTAGCCAATGTACCGCAGGCCAGGTAAATCCCACCCTTCGTGCTGAATATGAGCAGAAGGAAATGCACAAAAACGCTCCGAGTGATACTAATTCATAACATTAACACATTGCATATGAAGCATTTAAGATCTACAGAGCGGAAGAAGGGCTGCAATTAGCTTTAATAAGAAGCTGCAAGGATTCTGATAACACGAGTAAATTAATATCTAAGCAGCAGGTCCCTAGAGTAATTGCACAGTCGTTACAAAGGGAAGTTGCAGAAAATGACCATTTGCAAGGTTGCAGCAAACGTAAAGATAATTTCTTGATGTAGGCCAGTGCGGGCATCCAAAGGCTCAAAACATTCAATCAGCACAGCTGAACGACTACAGGTGGAAAAAGCTTGAAGAGGGTGAATAATAAAAGACTGCAGACAAATGAGCAAGATGCCTGTAGCTCAACCTAGGTTCATGAGAGATGCACGAAGAGCAGGATCAGAAATCTTCCAGTAGAGTATTAAAGAAAATACGAGTGAAACATGGTCACACTAGTGACTGTCGTTTGCTTGCCTGCCTTATGTACAGATAGCCAGCTGATTTAGAAATGACTAACGGGCATGAAAGGAGATGGTAAAAAGGTGAACACACCCAGCAATGCTTCCAGAGGTTACTGGTGTCGGCAAAGGAGAACCATCCCCTTCACTCATGCATCACTAGCTGCTGGTCGGCTGGTCCCCGTGCTCTGCTCCCAGCCATGCCAGGCTACAGGAGCTGCCAACCAAACCATCCGAGGGAAGAGTCCGCTTGACAAACCCAGTGCGGTTAATTCACGAGTGGTGCCTGCCAGCGGTGGGCCTGGGGGTGGATGGAGAACCAGTCAAGCGTGGGCAGTGACAAACAGCCTTGCTTTGGTGTACCAAGAGTAGGGAAGAACGGCTGGAGTGCCACCAAAGGCCTTTGGGAAGGGCAGATCTTCAAAGCTGCCCTTTCCATGCCCTGGGAGGACGGCTGTCCGAGCAATGTCCCAGCACTCCGTAGCGCAAAGCAAATGGACCACAGTCTCACTGTAAAATGATCAAGTGATAACCTTGCCAAGTGATAACCTTGCAGCATTATAAAGTTAAAATATTTTAATACTGGTATCTCACGCACCATGAATAAAGGATTCAATGAAAGAACTGAAATGAAAAGCTTAAGTATTCCAGCTATGCTACTTGGTCTAATGGATGCCATTCTCTCTGCCTGAAAGCCCTGTCCCAAGGCTTGTCCCTTAATACCTCCACAGTCAGAGCTATTTGTCAGTGTCTGAACATGACCATCAGCAAGCCCATTAACTGAATCAGTCTGGATGAAATTTAATTGCAAACAAAGACAAAAATGTGTTGTAGTTTAAGGATGGCATTTTCAAATTTGAGTAAAAGGATTGAAGAGAACAAAATCCCATCAGTTCTTAAATTATTTGCATTCTTGGCTTTCGCTAACTTATCTGAAATTCAACATTGTCAGTTTTGCCAGTACTATCAAGACAGAAATTACAATCAAAATATTCCTAAGTTACATATACAGCTGTATCAGCCCTGTACCTATTATCCATTCCCCTGTAATTCAAGGTGTCATGGTTTGAGATTCAAGAAAAGCTACTGTTGTAGCCAAACCAGACTAACAACTTGTATGACTAAAAAAACCCCACTCTTAATACAGATATGAAGAGACACAGTTTGCATTTTAGTATTTTGGAAATAAACACTACTAACAACTACTAGTGATCAACTGGTATTTCCTTAATTGGCCCAAGCACTACACCGGACTGCATGGCGCTACCAGCTTCAAGAACTGTAAATATTTACAGCAGACTCCTCTTGGCTGCTTTGTAAGTGTGGACAGATAATGGCTGATTTTCTCAAGCACAACCACTGCTGGCTGGAACTTAAAAGTCAGCTTTTACGATTTCAGCAAAAGCTGGCAACATCCAGGCGCAGAAATTCAAGGACAGAGTTGGCTCCCAGGCCAGATGGAGTCTGGTGCAGCTACGTGTGACAACCTTTCCCGTGCCACTGGAGTGGGTGACACCGAGGTCAGGACAGGACGCTGAGAAGAAGGCTGGAAGAGTTAGGGTGTTAGGAGGCAAATGATCATCTGAGCCTTGAATCCAGAGCTCTGTCATGTTCATACAACACATCTGTTCTCCCTAACATACTTTAAAAATCTGCTTGTTTTGGAAAACAAGACTCTTCATAACTTTTCCTAGCATTTTAAGATGCAAAACAGTATTTAGCTATAAAGTCAACTATCCTAGGAACATTTTAAAAATCTTACATGATTATCACTTCCTAAAGATCCCTAATTTCCTGAAGAATAACATTGCAAGGGGGTAACAAGGGTCTTCCGTTTTTAAATTCCTACTTACATTTTCATTGCTTAAGCTTCCACAGCTTCTCTTTTCCTGATACAGAAGACAGGATGGCTGCAGCCTTGACTTTCCAGTGGTTGAGAGAGGCAGTTTTGCTAATATACAGTATTAATTTAAACCATCATTGTGCACGGTTTCCTCCTTTCGCAAGAGGTTTTTGTGCTCCTTCCAAAGGCATGGGAGGGTTTGGGTATGGGGGGTGGAGGGTAGCGTTTGGTTTATATATTCTCTCATGTTGCAACTCATCCCATGAGTGGAGAGAGGGTAATGGTATTTATCATATATCTGCTACAGCACATTTTTTTTACTTTTCAAGACCAGCCCTGGTGTGAAAATAAGTTACTGCTCCATTATCATAAATGTAGAGAAGAAAGAAGCATGATTTTTACCGTATGAGAGCAAGCCTATCTTTTTCAGATGGATGATCATCAAGCCACTGGGAGTAACGGGCAATGGACCACTCAGCCCTCTGATACAGAGAAACACAAATGAACACCAATTACACATAAATGTGAAAAAGGAAACACTCACACACCAATTTCAGAATCAAAGATGACATAAACGAAGGCCACATGAGGCTCTCTCAATACTGCAGTGATGCAGAACGAGTTAAGAAATCAGAGACAATTAACAGAAATAGCCCAATGCATTATTTGGGAGCTCAAAGGAGACATTTGCCCAATTCTGACAGGGGTTTGAATCTAGATTTCCTGCATCTTATGTGATCAGGATCCAGGCATTTTGCAATCTGGGATAAGACCTGCAATTTCTCACATGAGCTGACAGAATACTAAAGAATTGTGAGTCTATTTAAAATCAGGTTATTATCTTCCTACTGTTAATTCATCAAAATATGAAGGCAATGTCCACAACTCCTTTGCCACAATAAAAACAAAAGCCAACAAGTCATATAAAGTATGAGCTTGAATACTTTTTAACTAAAATAACTAGGCAACCTACAACGTTCATTCCTCCTTAGGACGTCTCAAAAAGAAAGACTTTCTTAAATCTTTCTTGAAAAGAAAGGTTGATCTTATTACCTGGAAGGGTGATTTTAACTCTGGTGGTGCTCTTGTAAATAGG
This sequence comes from Rhinoptilus africanus, assembly GCA_013400135.1. Lineage (NCBI taxonomy): Eukaryota > Metazoa > Chordata > Aves > Charadriiformes > Glareolidae > Rhinoptilus > Rhinoptilus africanus. The sequence goes on from VXBO01008078.1 coordinate 296,343, forward strand.
AACTGAAGAATAATGCTGAATGGAATAACCTCTCCCAGAGCTGGGCTACTGGCAATATGCTCACTGGTCTGGAACAGCAGCGGCCTGGAAAAATATAACAATATACTTGTGAAAGGAAGAAAAAGCTTATCTTATGCATTAGAAAAAGACGCCTATATGGTGGCATAATCTAATTTTTTTTCCACGAGTCTGCATTTTAGGTTTTCAACACAGGCTTACTTTGTAAAAATTTACAGAAGTTGCCTACTGTAATTAAACAACATAGGATTGTAAATTTTATATTTCAATGAAAACTTCTAAGTTAACTATAGAACTCACTGTCATACAGAAGTTATACTGAAAGCAACACAAAAAAAGTACAATTTGGCCAACATTTGCATGACAAAGATTATTAAATCATAGTTATACTCTGCATAAAATTTAAAAGAACTTTAATCTACTTCTAATTTGCAGGTGGGTGTTGCCAAAAAACCTCTCAGTTCAGTCAGAACTAACACGAGGTAATAGATCAGTTTTGAAACGCAGTTTGGTCACACTGCCAACTGCTAGTTCCTGCAACTGCAACTCACCTGAACGACCTCAGCTGTCTGTAAGATTTTCCTAGGTCAGAGACTCGCCGGCACAGCGGTGCTACTGCTAACTCCATCTATAAAAACAAACATTTTCATTTGAATTAGATTGTCCCAGAATCCTGACATTGAAGTAGCCCGCCTTTAAGCAATAATCGGAACCTGCAGACCAAATCACTGACTTCTGGCTGGTTTGAGACAAGAAGTTATCATTTGCGCTCTTACTGTGTTGCCCAAGGCAAGACCTCTGCCTTATTCTTGGCAATACAGTAAGCACCCCATGGCGAACAATAGCGACAGTCCACGGTTAAGAACAGAAGGGGGCTCGTGAGCTTTCTGAGACCAAAGCTTTGTTTCTTGCAGCAGGTTTATTTTGTTGGTGTTGAGGTTCCTGATGAAGCACTTATGTCAATACCCCAAAAATCTGACCTCAGCCTGGGAAGAAAGCAAATCTAGGCAAGACTCCACAAACCACTCCTAGAGCAGTAAAATGCATACCCATTGCAGCTGGGCACCCTTTCCTTTGGTCAAGGATGAGGTTTAAGTGATTCCTTCTTGAACACTCGGCCCCAAATTCTGGGGCACAAAACCTACGCAGGTTAGAGAGAAGGCAACTGGGACCTACAGCCATAGGGTTATATGGAATCACAGGCAAAAGAGCATCCGTAAAAGCATTACTTTCATATTCATTTTCATGCTGTTTGGTCTCTGAGTTACAGCAGCCATCTTTAAAAATAAACAATTTTCAAACACTTTCTGGTTTTTAAGCACTGGAGTTCATCTGCCTTTTCAAACAAGAGCCAGGTTCCGCTTGAGTTTTTGGATCATTCACATGAGACTAAATTCTGTCACAGGCTCTTCATTAACAGCGAGGACACAGAAGTGAGAAAGAGCCATTTCACTTCCAGCTCCCAGACTGAACATGAACATTACATGGCAAAATTTCAGTTAACATGCACACTAATACAAACACCACTGCTCAAAAAAACCCCATAGGTAATTTTAGCCAGATATGGATTAAGTCTTCATTTTTTGCATTCCTGAAGTGTCAGTAAACAGAGGGATTTGAGCTTTACTCTCCATGTACATTTTTTAAAAATCTCCAACTTGAAAGACTATCCAGACTTTGATTTCCACATAATGCACAATTACACTAAGTTTTAAAGGACGAGAACTAAAATAAGTAACAAGATCAAAACCACCATACTATGAGCTTCCCATTTAAGTAACATTGCTGAACAAGTCTCAAAGTGCCTGTGATAAGACGCTATTTACAGTCAAGTCTTTAATACTATTATTCTTTCCAGCTGTACCATTTCCTCAGACAGAGACGGCTGCTGGGCCACCGGCTTCACCAAGAGCATGTAACTACGCTGGGGTTCCAGCATAAACAAGAAAGATGATACAGCAAACTATGATGCTAAACCCAGGAGAAATTAAATTAGCAATTAATGCAAACCAAGCCCATATACTACAGGTACCCATCTTAAAAAGCAGGATGGGAGTCATCTCACCTACTTCACAACATCTACAGGTTCTCTTCATACTCAGTGGAGAGAAACAGCCATTCTTGGGGCATGATGCATCTTTCCCCAAGGTAGACATCTAGAATAGATCAGGTGGATCATGCTGTGGGAGTATCCACCTACATGACACTCAGTCAGACAAAGCTGAGAAAGCCAGAGGGCCTACCCCAGGCACCTATGCTTTGCCTAGAGACAAGGAGAGGAGGGCACCTCTGAAAGGCAAAGGCGAAAGCCCCACCGAGCTAGCCTACAGGCAGGGCAAAGCCGCTCCCTGAGCCTTGGAACCACATCAAGCACTTCCAGGCTGCTTGAAATCTGCATTTGATATGAAGCAGAAATTCACAGAAGTAGAAAGTGATAAAAATCCAGGAAGCAGAAATAAGGATCTTTGTCTTCTGCTTCCAGCCCTGGTTAACAGCCCAGCTCCCTCCTGCCTGCTGCTCTTCTGGCCCTCAAATCTTCTGCTCTAGGCTAGGAACTGGCCCCTTCTCTACAGCTGGGTGCGACCCCTGCCCTGTGCCCCCTCACAGCCTGAGGGCTATGCCACCTCTCCCGCAGGCAGACACAAGGTGTACCCATTCTTTGGGCTGAAGAGCACGTACAACCCCTCTCTGCAGTTCCTGAGCAAGCACGCTACCCACCAGACCGTGCAAAAGGCATCCAAATAGGAAGGCAACGTCCCCATGCTTGAGGAGGAGCCGTCAGCTGCTGTGCTGTCTGCTGAATTTGCCAGCACAAGGGATCAAAGTTGAGTGCACGCTCCCAGCAGAGGCAGCTTCTTCCTGGGATTTCTGCAAGGAGGTGCTCCAACTCCAAGCTGCAGTGAAGCTTAGAGCAAGTTCAGCGTGTTGTTCGCCCAGATTGCCCGTGACACTCCAGAGCATGTATAAGAGCCAAGAGCCCAGTCTGCTGCACCAGATCAGAAGCAAGCAGCCAAAAAGAGGAGCTAATTAAGTAGGCTTTGCTGCATCATGATACAAGAACCCTACAGATCCTGAAAAACAAATGGGACCAAGACTCTGATTTCTCCAGAGCTTCTTTTCAGGCATCAGTATTGGCTAGGGGCAGCTGGAAGTGACTGATATCCTACAGAAGCTCATGTCCCAGCTCTGGTGGGAGCCGTGGGCTTGTAGCTGTGAAGAACCAGGGAGAAGATAATTCTTTTAGGTGCTTTAGAGAATTTGAAAACAGGCAACAAACTGCCGGTCTGACTTGTGGAAACAGAGATGCATGGATCAAACTGTACTCATGAGGGGAAAGAAATCCCACCACAGCAAAATATAATTTTGCTTAATAAGTTTTAAATGATTGTTTCACGCCTGAAACATAATACGATGTAATGAGATGTAAGTGAAATTTTCTACAGCTTAACCAATTCCTTATTAAAAAAAAATCAAATGATTTCTCTTGAACATATTTGGCAGTTTCGATAAATCAACATTTTTAGTCTTAGTGCTAAAGAATAAAATTTACTTTGGAAAATTCTATTACTTCATCTTCAACCTTTATTCACTGTAGGAAATTATTAGTATTGCTAGAACTAGATAGATTTAATGGCAGCAGATGGTTGATTCGTGAAGTACCAGTTGCCAAAGAAAAAAAATTGTTTTTAAGCTTTGCAGCATACTATACCATCTCAACTTGACTCATGAAGAGTGGGAATGAGTGAAAACTAATGCGGTAAAAATGTACAGAAACTTTTCTTTTTTAAATTTACAACACCAGTCTGCTATGTGTTATAACCCAATCTCTCCAATACAAACTATACTTTGCATAGTAACAAAGATTGTTTTCTTCACTTGAATTTGAGCTGTTTGTCTGAGCCCAATGATGCTGTGAGATGATACAGCATCCTTCTGCTGTTACATTCATTTCTGGAGGCCCACTGTGTGGGGCTTTGTGTCTCTGCTGAGCATCGTGCCGGCCGTCACCGCTGGCCCGGGAGCGAGCGCCGGCAAGGAATCATTCCGCTGGAACAGCTGCTGTTTTTAAGGTGCTGTCGCTGGGCAGAGGATTGAGCACACATCACTTCTTGGTTTTGCTACCTGTCATCACCTAAAGCTGCATCAACTGTTGATTCATGCAGCATGTTTATGCTGTAGCAGCTTTTCCTATGACAGACAGCTATAGTTCCCAAGGCATTTTCGTGAGCTTTTACAGGTCGGGTGATGGTTTTGGCTGTCTGCAAGCCACTATTTGTATTGTGTGTGCAAGGCCTTTTATACAGTCACGTCCTATGGACTTTACATACGAAAAGGTAAAGAGTATTTTTTGTTCCTTTTCCAAATTTCTCTCCCAGAACTGAAAATTTGGAAATTCGGATATCCAGGTTAAATTCAGTAATAAATCAGGTGTCTAAGCTGTAATTCGCAACCTGAGAGGCTTGATGGACTAATGTCAGATCATCATTAACACAGGATGCAAGAGAAGCAGCAGGCAATGCACGTGCCTGCCAGAAAGGAAAAGGCAGCTAGGTCAGAAGAAGGCCTAATGACGCCGTCTCATTTCTTCTAACTTTGCTCCAAACCCATTGCTTTTCCATGATTTATTCATGTTATTTTGCTATGCTTCACAGAACACAGTGGCAAACTCCTGCCCAACATACGCTTCTTCTCAATGATTCTTGCTCTCTAAACCCAAAAAGGCTGTATTATCTTTTCTTCTCATATGACCCTGCCGTAGCCCAAGGCTAGGTGGTCAATTATCTGTTGAACTATTCACTGGCTAGCCATATTGTAAAAAACACATCACGTGGCTGGCTTCTCTAATTTGATTATGTTCAGCAACCCAAGGGTGAAGTTAATACGTAGTCTAGGTACAGATAATGCATATATATTGAAGAGTGCTTTGAAAACCCCCACAGTGAAGTTATTGTTCAGTGCCTATTGTGGTATTTTCAAGATCTCTCATTACTAAACAGCTGTTTTTTCAGCTGGAAAATCTTAACATTAAATTTTTAGCAATCACATTTCCTCCTGGCCAAGATGAATTCCAGGTTTTTAAATGTTAACTCAAAATGCTTTTTCCTAGCCGTTCACGAGGAGAAAATGCCTTAACAAGCAAGGGAACAGAAGAGCTCTGAATTATTGTATGAAAGAAGCTGGCCTTGAAGGGATGTGAAATTTGACTTCTCCCCCATGCAGCAATTCCAAACTGGTTGGTGTTTAAGTAAATCCTTCAGCTGTAATACCTCCAAAATATGGCACATCAGAAAATAATTTCCTCCTTCCACTAAGAAAGTTAGCATTAAACATTAAGTGCATTTTATCTTCAGTAGTTTCTGTCCTTATGACTACAACTGTGATTACAGCATCCTGCTTCTCTCATTCTTCCACAAGAAACTAGAAAGGAAATTTTTTAGGAAAAATGATAAAAAACATTTTTACACTTGTGTCATCATGTTTTATCAAACAAGCAAATCTGTTTACATTTTTAAAAACCCAAATGCCTAATATTCTTGCTTTTTTAATGTCACATATTGAATGAGGAAACCAGATTCTGACCATAGGCTAACCAGCAGATGGAAACATTTATTCCGCACTAGAATTTAGCATTGACAATTTCTACAGTAAAAACACTTTTTCCTAGAAAAAATCAATAAAACAAAACATTTTGCAATAATTAATTGGTAAAGACTTGAAGAGTTGGTGGCGGTGTTAACTGTGCCCCATCAAAACTGTTTGGACACAGTACTGAACAATGCCAAAAACCTCAACTATAAACCACATCCAGATAAGAAATATATGACGGTATATACAGACTAGTATTAACTCAAACAGGACCAATAAAAGCAGTTCACTCAGCAATGCTGAAAACCGTCATGACATGAGATGGGGTTCTTGGTACAGACAGTGGCTCCCGCCTTGTATGTCACTCCAAACATACACCTTGACTATGGAAAGATGGGAAATCATGTCATGCCTTCATGCCATGAAGCATAAAGATTACTCAGTCTTTGCAATTTCTAGACCAGTTTACTTCAATGCAGTTATGATTTGTATTTGCTATTAATAAACAGCTATTTTCCTATATCGGCTTACAAGCTTTATGTAGCAGACTACTAGTTTCCATGCCAATTATTACTGTAGATTCCTCATTTCTTCTAAATAATTTCTCAACTAATCGTGCTTGTATTTCATTCTTTGCTGCATCGTCCAGCACTTCATCGCATTTTAGGAAGGCCTGAACTGCAAGTCACCAATCCCAAAGGGTGCCTAAGTTTAAGTGTTGTAACAACTCAGAATAACAACCAAATTGAAAGTCCTCTGCAGAAGAACTGTTAGTCCCCAGAAACATAAATGTTGAAAGACCATCAGGGCTTGCTGGCTTGCTTGCCTCCAGGAGAACATTTTTTTCAGTCTGACTAGTACTGAATTAAAAAGTGAAATTTGGTATTCCGTATGTGACTACTGAATTATAGTCACCTTAAACATACAAAAACAAATGAAAACAAACTGATCCAGGAATATATAGGAGTGAACTGAAAAGTAATCTTGTGGAATTGACTGCATAAAAACCGAGAGCATGAAGACTGGAAATATTTCAAACGACAAGAGTCCCAAGGAACAGCACAGTATGTGATAATAACCTCGCAGCACTGCAGACATTTTCTAGGGCTTAAAATTTTTCTGTGTTCCTGCAAGCACTGATCTTCATGAAATCATATTAATGACATTCAGGCATATTTTAAGCCGATCATACCTCTGTTTACAGCTGCCACACTAGCACACACCTGGTCTTACTGCTGAAATATCTGTAATGCACAAGATAGCAAAATGCAATACTGGCACTGGAAACAGGACAGACAGAGAATTCAACAGAATTACAGCAATAATTCCTAACTGCATAAGTAGCTGAGCCTTACTCAAGAAAATTGGCTGTTGTGCACCTCACCGAAACCAGTTTTGAATGAAGAGAACTTGAAGCCTCAGTTTTCCCCCTTCTGTGTAGACACCTGTTGTTTTGAGGCAACTTATCAGTAAAACACATTTCCAGTGCAAGAATTTTCAAATCTGACTGTCAGCCAAAGCTATTCTGCTGAGTATAAGGCAGCTGTAACTCTAACTCTGAGTGCCCTGAAACAAATGCGCACAAGCACATGAGATACCCAAAATATGATGCAACCCAAGATTACTGACTTACTGCATTCTGTGTTTGTAATAGAACCTCAAATTAACCAAAGCTTCTGGCCAGGTCTTTTGCTTGCAAGTAACCCCAAAACACCAAAAGGGGTTTTAGATCTCAAAAGCCAGTTTTAAGCAGAAACATGTAACCCTTTTTGAGTACAGAAAATTCAAAATGACTCTACAAAACAGAGCACAAGTAAAAACAGTTTATAAACAAGCCTCCTCCTACACACACAGTGTCTTTCCAGGCAGGTCCTTTCCTTTGGGTTTGGCTTTAGTCCAACAATGCAGTGTCTTTCTGGGACTGAAAAAGCCCTTGCATGTAGTATTTATGGCCATTTGGAAAAGTTTCTCCTTCCTGTCAGGCCAGCAGCCCAGCTAAGTGCCTACTCCCTGCTCTCCTCAGCCCAAAGCAGCAGCAACTTCTTCTCTTTGGAGGAATCAAGTCTTTTCCTTGATGAAGCCAGGCGCTACAGGAATGAACACATGGAAATGAACCACGTCCTGCTCAGGATTACAGCCACATTTCTGAGAACATGCCCAGGACTCCTGGCTGGGTCAGAGCAACTACGACCTCCCCAGTGGGGCTACCAGGAGCTGGCATTGCAGACACGTGCCCAAAACCCATGAGGTTTTTGGGAGCGGCAGACACACCCCAGAAAACATGGATATAAGGCTACCTCCACATACAAAATTTTTTGTTCCTTTTTCTGGATATAGCATCCAGGCCATTCTGGACACTACAGCCCCTGTGCAGCCTGGGATGCCCTAAGGAGCTCTGTGCAGAGATGCTCCAAGGCACAGAGTGAGCATTGAGGTGGCTGTATGGGACTCGTTGGGCACAGCTAGTTCTCGTCTTAAGCCCATTTTTAAACGAGCCAAAAATATGGTGCAATGTGAAGATGAGTAAAACACAAGGCAGCCCCCAGATGCAGCAACAGTTGAAGGCAGGAGACAAGAATGAATTCAAAACTTCTTTTTTTTCTTTCACAGTACAAAAGAAGAGAAATCAGAACTTTTATCTTCACGCAGTTGTCAGTTCAGGAGTTATACTCAGCACAGTGGGGAAGAACATGCAAATGCCCCTACAGTCAGATGAAAACATACCTTCATTTTTCACTTAAAAGGCAGCCCGTGTCAGGAGGAGTGAAGTAAGTGTTTAAAAAAGATAAATGGGTGGTATTTGTAGTATTATTATAACAGGTGCTTAGATCAGATGCTCTTGACTGTAGAGTTAGGTGAGGATATTTCCTAAATTTATACAACTTACTTCAGTATTGCGCGTAAATTACAAAAATTGTCTATATTCCTTCCAGATGAGGAGTCAATCGTCCTTTTATTTTCACCAATTTTATGCCATTGTCTTCAAAATAGAGAAGGGAGCAGAACCTTCTCATTGAAAGCAATTGAAAACTTCTTAACTTCTGTGGTTAAAGGCTGATTTGCTAGTTTTGAGTAATGAATAACAAAACCTTTACTGAGGAGTATGTAACTCACAGGCAAATGATGCAAAGCAGCCACAGGCAGGAGCAGAGATGGCAGTGATTCCTCCCTCCCTGCCTTCCTCACCTACCAGCCAAAAGCAGCACTCAGTATGCAGACAGCTGGTGAGAACTCCCTTTTCCGCTTAGATAACAATAACTGGGACCCTCGGACCAATCTAGTGGATGCCTCTATTCTTTGGAAGTTAATTACACAGTATTACTATTGATGAGTTAAATTTCAATACAGTAGATAATGCAGACAGGTAGTGCATATTAATCTGGCAAATTTTGTTGTGTTTTACCCCAGTATAAGAGCTAGGTAAAGCTAAGAGACAGATAAGTCAATCAGGTCACGAAGAGAATCCCACAAAGAAAACTGCCTTTCTGTTACCAAAAAGGCAGGTCTTCCACAGGATATTGGTATTTCTTCAGCTTGTCTCCTGCATTGCAAGGCAGCTGAGTTAGTGATTAACCACTGTGGGCACTGTGATATATAAAGCGATTAAGAAAGTGACATGCCATTCCATTAGAAGAGAGAGGAAGAATGAAGTGAATGAATGGTGGCAAATGATGGACGTACCAAAGGGGTCAGTCAAGCGGGATAAAATGTCAAGATGCAACTGAATTTAAATGCAACAGTCACTTGACAGGAATCTGTCACACCTCCCTGAACGTTCCTTACGGTGATGAGGGATCTTCAACTACATAGTGGATGCATTTCTCAAGATACAGTTTTTCATCAGAGACTGGAACACACTGATCTAGAACTGCCTGTTTATAGTTTGATGGGGGCAAAAGTATTGACACTTTTCAGTGAACACAGTGAAGTAACAGTAAAAAGCAGAAATCAGTATTAAGGGTACCTGTGCAAAATCGGCCGCAAGTCGCATCTTCCCACCTTCACCAAGGGGCCTTATTAGACTGGCATTGCGAATGAAAAGTTCAATTGCTCTTTGAGCCATGGCTTCAGTGTTATCAAAGACAAAGTCAAAACACTCAAAATGTCTGAAGTAGTCGCTCATGACTCTTGCTATAAAACCCTGTAGTTCTTTCATGTACAGAGAACAAGGGACATCTGGTTTTCCCGAGCTGGATAATGATCTGGGAAAAAAAAAGAAAAGAAAAAAGAAATGGGGACAGCTAAATTCATCTTTAACGCACAACCAAAAACTATTGGATTCTTTTTAATTCTTTTCCTACCCCATGAAGTCATGGCATGAATTGCAGCGTCTCATTCCTACTCAGAATAAAGAGCGTGTAGTGCTCTCTGAAACTGTAGTCAAAAAATGTCTCTTTATCAGTCATTCCCATCCTAATAAGATAAAAGAACTCACCCCACTCGTACCCAACTTACAGAGCCTCCACCAGTTTAGAGCCTAAACCCCAAATTCAGCCCTTAAATTTAAATGTCCCAGTTGTTGATTTGAAACTCTAATAATGGATCAGAAGAAACAAGCACATGTCACAAGATTACTAGTTTAGCTTATACCAAACCAGTTCTCTGTATAGAATTAGTTTCCTAGATTCCTCCAAACCCAGGATTATAGAGTCAATCTAATTATCACAGAAGCAACAGGACACAGAAATCAATCACCTTTCTCTTTTTTTGAATCACAGTCAGGCAAAAGAGCTCTTCAAAACTCAGGAAGCTGAGCATACAGACTACCTAACAAAAACTTAGCCTTTGGCTGGAATCAGTTTATCCAGCTAGAAGGGTATTTTGGTAGTGGTGGCAAAAGAAAGATGAAGAAAAGTAAAATGGGTTTTTTTAAAAAAAAAGTAAAAAGGAAAATTTAAAACACTTCTGAAAATATACTATTTTCAGTGAATTTCCAATACAGAAGACAGGACATCTGATGATGATATAAGCAATATCAGACCAGAGATAACAACCAAAATAATGCTCAAGAAGGAAGTCTCAATTATAGATAGGACTCAAGATCTTTGCAGATAAAGACTACTTGAAATTTTGATTAAAATACTCTGGGAAAATAGCACAATACACTAAATCTGATCTTTCAATAAAAAAGATCTTTTGAACCATTTTGTATTCAATAATACATTAGAAACATTTCTGTGTAATTTTGATTGAGGAGTTATATGCTTTCTTTTGAGAAACAAGAATATTGACATTTCTGAGGCCTGTCCACAAAAAGTAAGTTTTGAAAACAAAAGGCATTTTTTAAGCACAAAAATGGCCTCTGCTTGGCTTTATTTTTCTATTTAAAATGAATTTTACCAACAGATATGCAAAAAAAGGGGGGGGGGCAGGGGGGAAGAAGACAGATGCTATCTGATTAATTTGTTTCATAGATAGGTGTAATTTTGCTTTCTGTGTTCACTGACCATAAAGCATTGCCTTCCCCTCAACAAAGAAGCACTCTTGCTCCAAGGACATTGTGGCAATAACAATCTATTATGCATATGCAGGACATCTTATTAAAGCAATGGTAAATTTAAAAAGTATTTCTAGTTACCCAGAAAAATCTTCCTGGTGCATAGTGATGATAATAGCTTCTACTGAATCTCCTACAGAGTTCAGTAACGGTTGAACAGCACTACCCATTAGATCATGGACTGCCTTAAAATAGAATAAGAAAAAGGCAGAAGTAAGTAAACAGAACTAGAAGCATTTGCATTTTGACACCTCAAAAATACCATGACAAACAGTTCATTTCAACAGTGCTTTTTATTATTCTGCATTAGAAAGTGCTGAATAGAAGGACAAAAGCCTAAGATAACATTTCTCTTTAACTGATTTTACCGGTAAAGTACAGAAATAAAGCTGTTTACTATTTCTATGTAAAGCCTTCCTTCAAAAAGGTGCACAACAATCTGGCATTCCTGGTTTGTAAATGTGCCTGTTGCGGTGCACAGGCTCGGTTCAGCTGTTCATTCCCCAGACACACCAGCTGCCCTTCGCTCCCCTGCACACAACCCCTCCCAGGTTAGCACACGGCAGGACGGATGCGGATAGCTGTCACCCACAGAGGGCTGCACGGCCATCCGTATCACCACCCAGAAAAACATCAGGTAGCATAAAAGTCGTAATTTTATGCGTGTGTCGGGGGGGATAAGGGGGTGATGAAGGATCCAGTTATGGCTGTGTGAATGCTGCAGAGAAAGATGCTTATTTTCACAGTCAGATGACATCTGGGTTCCGACCATTACGGGAATATTCTTGAATACAAACGCTACTCAAGCAATCATTTGGCACATGCAACATATATGTAGCTGCAGATACAACAAAATATAAATTTCAGAATATTTGTGAACCTTTGACTACCATATACTGACACAAAATAATACCTGTTAAAATAAGTGCCAATTTTAAATGTAACAAACAAAGCAAAGGTCTGCCCTATCCCTGCAGCATATGGACTTCCAATTACCTTTAAGGCAGTTGTGACTGTCTGCTCAGCGGCTGCTGGAAATGAGCTCTGATTGGTAATGACCTAAAAATTTTACAGTAATTGTTAATAGTCAACATTCAACAAATTATTAGAATCCGTAACATTTAATTTCATTTAAAAACATACTGAGTTATCCTTAGTAATGAGTGGTTTAGATAGTGATAGATAGCTATCAAATGGTTTTATGCAGATAGAATTCTCAGTACACCAGTATCAGTCTTTTGCTTTCAAATTTCCTAAGGACTCTGCTTTTACCTTGGAAAATAAATGATTCAGTTGAGTTCAACTGAAGTTTAGCTGAAGGGTTAACAGAATCAGAATAAAAATAAATGGTGTATTCTCCCGCTGCTAAGTATAGAATTTATGGAGAACTATACAAGCAGCTCTATAGCAAATATTTGAAAGAATGGTTGTTCTTTCTCAGTAGTATGACTATTACAATACTACATGTTAAATAGCTGTTTATGTACAGCTACAATGATACTAGATTTGAAAGTCACGGAATGATCTGAAAGAATATTCTACCAATTTCCTTACAGTTATCAACATGCTATACAATAGTATTTTTAAGCCAGATAAGTACTGAACTCAAAGACTGAATCATATCAGATCTTCCTCCAACACTAAGGCACATGAGGTTCATTACTAAATACATCAGAGAAAGCAGACTTAAAAGTTGATCCACCATCTGTTTGCAAAATCCAAGCAAATTTTATAGGCTTTTTAGCATTTTTTAACATTCTTCAAACATATTTACTGTCAGGAGCACTCGTGATCTTTTTTCTAGTCAGTTTAGGGTTTAAACACGATTAACCACAACTACCACTATATCTGTTTGTTTTAATTTACAGAGACTGTGTAACCATTGGCATCACTAAGCCAGTACATTTGAATTATTCATAACTGCTTAGTTGTGAAAACATTTCCAGGCCAGACTTTGGTCACAGCAAGAATACACAGAGATATCTGTGAGGTGCTGTTTTTCTTGATTCAACCTTTTCCATCCACTTTTCAGTTTGGTCATGATCATGGGAAAGCAGTGAGGGTGAGATGTGATTATTCTCTACAGACACATCTTTGACTCCTCTTCAGATATTCACAGTTTGTCACATAGCAGTGCTTACAAGGGCCAACCAAGTCCCAAAGAGTTGTACAAACGTATAGCAAGGTGCAGCTCTTAACCCCAAACTGGGCTGTATTTGCCAGGGTTCTCAGCAGCTAATGGGAGAACGTGCATATGATAGGGCAATGGAGTTAACTTTATGGCAAGAAGAAAAATACCAAAGGAAGCCTACCTTCAGAATCGATTGGTGGAGTTTGTATAGAGAATTAACTACAGCGACGTTCCTCCTCTGTCCCTCTGTGAGCGGTCCAATCACCTGGCTGGCATCTCCTTGAGTAGACAGCTGCAGTGATTGCAGAAATTGTTAGAACAGCAACAACTCTTTAAACAGTGCATCACTGCAAAATTACAGTTAACTAAACTTAGACCATGGCAGAAAGCCATAGGTCTTCACTACAAACGTTGGTCCATTTAACTCTTGTCTTGATTCATATGATTTCCAACTCCAGATAATACAAACTGAAACAGGAACCGTGTCAGACTGCTGTCTCAGCTCCCAAACCACAGCACTCATACGCCGATCTCTTGAAGATACCGAGTCCCAGCATAACTTCAATTTTGTAACCTAAGAATCAGATGAAGTCACCTACCCAAGGATGCAATACAAATGAGCAGCAGCAGAACTGAAAAGGGTAAGCTTTTCTGTACACCCTCAGTCCTTACGACAACCATTCAAGCCTCTCCTTAAAAACTCTTTTTCTTCCAATAGATTGCTTACAGCATTGTGCATATTAGCGGCTTGCAATCAACAGGAAAATTGAACTGCAAGGACCTAAACTGCTATGTCCTGTCACGAAAAAGGGTTCTATGCACAAATCTTTCAGCAAAAATTAAAAAATTATTTCTTCATATTTAAACTCCTCAAAGCATGCATTTTTTATCATTACCACAGAAATCAAAGTTCCAGGGTGATACATAAATAGCAATTAACTACAGAACAGTCCCATAAGAATATCACAGCATATGTTTATAATTTAAAATAAAATAAATTGTACTTGGGAAACAAATGGAAATTTTCTTGTGCACTGAAAGCTGCAGAAATATGAAGAATTGACAAAAGGCTATGTGAATTCTAGAAGAAGTACGTCAAAATATCAGAGCAAGAACAGCTATTAATAGAAGGCCTTACTGAGATATAATTATCTCACTAGTTATCTATATTTCAGGATACAAAATTATCCTCCAGGAAACTCCTGAAGATGCCTGGCTCCAGAATTCTCTCACAAAAAATATATTCAACTCATTGAACAAGTCATCAAGGGACTTCTATGAAGTGTGCCTTTAAACACAACTGTAGGAAAGAAAGCTCCTAAACTAAAACTGAATATACAGTAACAATTGTTACAGGAACAAACATAACATGAAAATTTTTTAAGTTACGAGAAACAGTGAATCTTCACTAGTGAAAGTCTATTCCTGTACTTCCCATAGCTCCCACTCAGCATAAACACCGATACCGTGCAAGCAAAGTTATCTAGTATTTCCCAGCACTGCTAATAATGAAGTTTTAGACAAGTTCTTGCAAGTACATAGGAACACAAATTTATTCACAGCACTAGGGTGACAATATCAGTTCATTGCCCTTTCTTCATATTTAGGGATTATTTCAATACAAACAGGTTTCTGAGGCCTTTGCAGAGGGAAAAATCTTTTCCAATGTATCTTAAATTATCTGACATCAGAATGCATCTTTAGACTAGCTGACAAATATATCATCTCAGCATCTTCCTGCCTTACTGATGAGAACAGCCATGTGAGCTACGTACATTTCTGTTTCACAGAATCCCATTTGACAGACCTGACTGGTTTTAAGCATTCTGCTTCTCACACTTACAGCTTCACAGATTAATGACAAAAGAGCTGTGCAGAGAAACACCCTGTCCATCCAGATGACCACGCTCCCAGATCCCAATACCTTTTTTTTCACAGCTTTTTTAAGCACTGCAGGCTATTCAACTCAGTTGGATTTTTTGCACGTTTGCAACTACTAAACATAAAACCCAATACTAAGACCATAAAATTTTACATCTTAGTCACTTAAATTTCAGTTCCTTAGGTCTCGCTATAAAGGTCTCACAATTTATTTTCCTTAAACATTAAACTGTGTCTCTTCTGCTGGTAGAAAAGCTTAACTGAGAAGTTAAACAAATAACAAGTAGAAATGTAACACTTCTGCAGGAACAAGCAACTCTTGCAGTCAGCAACAGTGTACAACAGCTTCACAGGTAAAGTCTAAAAATGCCTTAAGAGTAACCAATCTTTCTGAAATTGTTTACCATATTAAATTCCCTTAAAGTAATCAATTTGAACTTTGGTGGCTAGATGTGTTGATCCCTTATGTATCTTAAAATAAAATCACTGGTCTACAACAAGGCTTCTTCCCTAGGACCACTTCTCCTGAAGCTGTGACATGGGAACACCTGGTACGTACGTGGATAGGTGTGTCCTACCATCATGGGAACATCTGGCACCTACATGGGTAGGTGTGCCCTACCATCATGGGAATATCTGGCACCTACATGGGTAGGTGTGCCCTACCATCATGGAGCATCTGGCACCTACATGGGTAGGTGTGCCCTACCATCATGGAGCATCTGGCACCTACATGGGTAGGTATGCCCTACCATCTACAGCAGAAGTCTCACAATGATTTCTATGACCTTACCTACAGGCAAGAAGGTTCTGCACTGAGTTCTGTCCAACTGGGTTCGTGTACATACACTTCGCCACCTGCATATAGCTGCATTTCAGGTAGTTTATCACTATTCCAGTATTCCAACGACTCAGGCTGAACTCATGACACTTCTAATATCCATTGTCCAATCATGCATACAGGTAGGAAAATGTGTCTCCCCAGTTCCAACAAACTATGCTTATGGCCCATTCACTTGAGACACAGAGCACCCCTCAATTTATTTTCCATCATACCTGGTTTGGGCAATTATTCATATTCAATAGCATTCATATATATATCCATATATAGCAAGTACTTTGGAAGTTCTGTGCAGGACACAGTCTATGCATTTAAGCACAGTGGTAATGTAACTCTTCCTCTGCTATCTGCCCACTGGGGATTGCACTGCGTAAACAGGTTAAGTCAAACAAAGTGTGAAGCCTAGCCACATCCACTCAGTTGAAAGACACAGTACAGAGGCCTTCTTTTTGATGAGGGCATTAGTGACAAAATCTGATGTCTTTTTAATCAGTTAGATTTATCCAGAAATGCAGAAGGCCAGGGTGAATTTATGCTAGGCAGAAATAGGGAGGACAGAAGGGGTGACTTCATCCAAAATCAGAATCTATTTTGGGAAAGAAACAACTAAAATACAAAGCTTAGCTGAAGGAACACATCCTATCTCCAGGGAACCGTCAGTCACCCTGGGAGTTAGTCTGGCTTGAGCCTAACTAACTAACCAACTTTTGAGCTCCTAAAGAAAACTGAGGAGAAAAAACCATGCTGAAGCCAGACCCGAATGAGCAGTAACAATCATAGAATCATGGAATATCAGATTGGAAGGGACCTCAAGGATCATTTGGCGCAACCTTTCTTAGCAAAAGCACAGGCTAGACAAGATGGCCCAGTACCCTGTCCATCTGAATCTTAAAAGTGTCCAATGTTGGGGAACCCACCATATCCCTGGGGAGATTATTCCAATGGCTGATTGTTCTCATTGTGGAAAAATTTACTGTTGTGTCCAATTGGAATCTCCTTAGGAGTAACCTGTACCTGTAACAAGGACTGTAATTGTTCCACTTTTCTGTATCTGTCTTCAAGTACAGCAACTGATTTTTTACAGTCTTCACTTTAGTTGGGTAAACTGTTTCCACTTTTACCTCAAAGCCTGTCTGCTATTTACAGCAATTTCACGGGCAGTGGCAAAGCACAGGCACCCCATTCCCCAGCAAGTGGCAGTTCTACAATGGTGACGGGTCAGTATGAGCTCCCTTTACTAACATGAGCTACCAGCACACTGGCAACATGAGATGCTAGTGAGGAAGAGAAGTCTTCCAACAGTGAATATTACCCAGGACTTTTGTATCATGCATCCAGGCACTAGCACAAGGGTTGCATCTTGCGGTACACCCAAGAATGTGAACATGAGCTTCCATCCCACACAGCATTTCAAGAAAACTCTAAGGGCAGCTGTTAAACTAAAATGAGAAGAAAACCACGGAGGTACTGCCTTTCTGACATGTATATGAGGACATTGTGATATGCTGATTCTATGATTCTCTAAAGTCAGAGGTTGAAATTTGCAGGTTCAATCCAATAGCTGATTATCTGAAGGAAGCTGGCTAGAAGACTTTTTTTTTTTTTTTAAATCTAATTCGACAGCATCTGAGGACTAAGTAGCAAATTGCATAGTTTACTGAACCAAAAAGACACTTGTTGAAGCTGAAACACAAAAAAATGTGTCACAAAGAGGAACAAGCTGACTGAAGGCCATCTGACTTGCTTCAGCCTGACATGTTCGAGAAACTGTAAGCCATGACTGGCACTGTGCTCTCACCAAATTCAGAAGTCCTTCTGGAAAATAGTTTCTTTTAGTTTGTTTTCTTCAGCACTCTAGTGTGGTTACACTGCTTCACCTGCAGAGATTGCAGGTGCCTCATACTGGGTCAGTAAGTTGAACAAGGCAGAAAATTTCAGGAATTACTCACCTGACCACATGCAGGAAACCACAACGTAGAGAAATAAGCACTTCTGTTGTGTAATTCACCTAGCCTATTTTAGAGATCCTGCTTTAGGGAGAGAGTAAATGCATCCTGTATGCACCCATTTCCCTCTGCTAACTATAAAGGGAATCTAAAGCAGCACCGCGGATACATACAGGTATCTACACTGCCTGAAGTCGTCAGGTGAATTTTCATCCTGTAAATGCGCCCCTTTGCATAGACCCGCCTTGGAAACATGTCCTGGAAATAACTAGATCAAGTGTTCTGGATTTTACACTTTTCTTTGTTTAATACCTAAGAACTGACATGTAATTTGACAGCAGGGATTTGATCTCACATGTTGAGTCATGCGCTCTAAGGTTGCTTTCGATTTAAATTCTTGTTTTCACCATGAAGCAATGAATGTAGAATTTAGATTAGGATGTGAATCAAATCATCAGTTCTCCCTCGGGTTATAAGAAAATGTTAACTGAGTTTGTCTTTTTATTGTAGAAAAGCTCAGGCTATTGACACATCTTTTCCTATAATTTGTTCAGCGTTTCAAAGTGACTAACTTCCCCTCTTTCAACAGGTGGCAGCTCAGAAGAGACACTCACTGATTTGTGAGCTAGTTTGCCACCATTCACATCACAGACTGAACATTTTGTGAAAAAGCTGAGTTTCACGCTAAGTAACTAAGATCTTGCATACGTCCTTATTGATAGTTTTGGAAAATTCCATTTATTCCATTTCCCTACTCTAAAACAGCCTCAGCAAACCCACCCTCTAAAGCACAGGAAACAGCATCATAATTTAGAAGGAGTATGAAGAAGATCTTAAATCAAAATAAGACGAAAGTAGTGCCTCTCAACAAAGCACTTGATCTAACTCTAGGATCACGAGACTAATGTGTTTTGATAGCTCAAATTGAACTCCAATTGTCAAGCTGACATTTTCAGGAATTAATACATTCCTAATAGAGGCAGCTGATGTGGCCATACCTCTGGCAGAAAGCAATCAATCCATCTGGTACTTGGCCTCCTGCCTGATCATAACAAGTTATGATAACGCACAGAATCCATTTACAGAGTTTCTGAGTCAATAGGGCTCAGCCCTGGGATTTCTCCCGTAAGCTACAAATAATTGGGATGATTTACTATTAGGTTTAATGTTGTCTATACAGCAGAAGGGGCATTCTACAATCTCTTTCCATCTAAGAAACACAAAACTTTACTAGAATCCATCTGCTTTTTTTGTAAAAACATGACACGGTTTAGCAGAAAAATGCGTAACAATCTGAACTCCACCAGCTATGCCACCTCATATATTAATTACTTAGAGGACAGTGTGGAAAAAGAAGAGACATAATTTAGAGGTTCAAAGTGTAGGATTTGAACGAATGTATCAGGGCAAATAAGGTTATTGACAGACGAAGATAAATTAAAATTAATGTTCTGCTTTAAAAAAAACCAACTAAAATTTAAGAATAAATCATAAATAAGACTTTATGTTCTTGGAATGACTTCTGATTTTTCAAAGAAGATGCAATATTTCAAGATATGAAGAAAGAAATAAGCTGTGAGTTCAGGCAATAGCTTTAAATGTACATAAAACCATTTATATTGCACCCTCAGGACATTTTTATAGCTTCTACAATATCTATCTATCTTTTTTTTTTTTTCCTAGCTTCCTCAGAAAAAGAAAAAAATTATATTCTAGGAATACAGAAATGGAGCTCTATGGCATTCAAAATCTCATAGAAAACACAATCATTATTTTTGGAAGAAAAATTTAAAGGAACTGTTAAGTCCTTGACCAAGAAAAAAGACCTAACATCATGCTGTACTATTCATGCTAGAACAACAACAATCATCCAACTGTTCCCTCAGGAGCATTTCTGGGTTTGGGTTTGGTGGGGTTTTTTCTTCCTTAATATATTTTTTCAAAAGCAGAAGAAATGGAAGGAAAACAGTAAATGGCCTTTCTGTAACAGAAAATACAGGATTTATCTCTAAGTCTTCTAATCATCTGAGAAGAAAACACTGTTCAAAAATAATCAAAAGCAAGTAATGGTTTGTGGTGCTTAAATAATAAGATGCTTTAAAACAACTCTGCTATCAAAAAGCACCTAAAACCAGTAACTTAAAGGAATCTCAGAGAATCCTAAACCTGAGGCACTCAGAATTATTTCTCAGCTTCCAAAAATTATACCCCTCATATCTGACATTTTTCAGATTTAGGTTTATCTAGCTAGCCCAAGTCTGAGGAAGATTTCAAGGACAACGTGTGTTGATCCTGATACCTCTGACTGTAAAAGTTTACTGAATTTTTAATGCTTGCCAAATTAGTGACTGAGTGATTAATCATATTTTACATGTCATCCCAATAGCTGTTGGTCCCAACCAACTTCCGAGAATGCACCTCGAGAGGTGAAGTGCAGACATGATAGGGTGATATCCACCTACACGTAAGAAATATAATTAACTTATTTAATTGCCATCTGCCTTTTTTGGTATCAAATCCAGGCATTAATTGAGAGTAGAATACTTCTACCTGCAGAAGGTTACAAATGAGCTTTACATTGCCCAACTCTCATTAGAGTTGTGTCATGGTTTTGGCTGGGATTAAGCTGACTTTCTTACTAGCAGCTGGTATAGTGCTATATTTTGGATTTGGGATGAAAATCATGTTGGTAAAACACCGATGTTTTGGGTTGTTGCTAAGCTCTCAAGGCCTTTTCTGCTTCTCACACCACCCCGCTAGCAAGTAGGCTGGGAGTACACAAAAAGTCAGGAGGAGGCACAGCTGGGACAGCTGTCCCCAACCGACCAAAGAGATATTCTATAGCAAGTAACATCACACTCAGCAATAAATGCTGTGGTAAGAAGAAGGATGGGTGGGGGATGTTTGGAGTTACGGCATTTTGTCTTCCTGAGTAACCATTACACGTGTTGGAGCCCTGCTTTCCTGGGGATGGCTGAACACCTGCCTGCCGATGGGAAGCAGTGAATGAATTCCTTGTTTTGCTTTGCTTGCGTGTGCGATTTTTGCTCTACCTCTTAAACTGTCTTTATCTCAACCCACGAGCTTTTCCTCACTTTTACTCTTCTGAGTCTCTCCCCATCACAAGCCGGGGGAGTGAGCGAGCGGCTGCGTGGCTTTAGCTGCTGGCTGGGGTTAAACCATGACAAGTTCTTCCCAAATCGCAAAATTCCAATCCCTTTACTTTATCAACATATAATATATTTAACCAAATACACTTCTGAATCATAGAACTTAATTGGTTATGAAATAACTTAGAGCGCACTATAACAAAATACTGTAAGGATTGTGCAATCTTGCTCTTTCTCTACCTATTAGCAAAATTACATGCTAGATCTAAAGAAGGCTTTTAACCGCTTTCCCAGCAAGATAAAATGAAGTACATAGTATTCTCAAAACCACCCTTTTATCCTTGGATGATTTTTTCTGGAATTTAGCCAGTATCTCTTAAAAAAAAATCACACATTTGTTATGTGAGTCACAATCTAACCAGCAAAAGACAACATGAGAATGAAGAAAGTGTTTCATGAAGTTATTTTTTAATGCAACTTTCTCCTCTAGATTTTTAATTCAATTTTTAAAATTTTAAATGCTTTTTTAAGTGACTTATCAGCTAGACATTTCTAAGTATTCACTGACCAATATAAGTAGCTTCTTAATGACTGCCTTAACAAACCTTCTGATCTTTCCATTAAAAAAAAAAATTACAAAACCTTAGCTGACTTCTGATTATTTTTAAATTAGACCTACTGCCATCTTTAGCTTCTATTACTGTACAGTGAAATAGTAATCATTCTGAAATTATTTCAGTATATAATAGCCTCCCACGTATTCTATTTAAAAAACTATTAATGAATTCCTTTAACGTGCCAAATATGGAATTAATATTTTTGGGTTCTCTCATTTAAATAGCATAGATACAAGTTTTTCAATGACAGTAACACCATGTCTTCAAGGTATTGGTATAATACAATTAATTCATGTATCTCAAAAAGAATTGGGGAAAATATAATCTTTCACATTACTTACAGCATTGTAACTGACCTGTTAGTTACAGAAAACCTTTCCTGAAGTGTCATTTCACTACTGGTCTGACGATTTGTGAGCTTATTACATTTCATACTTCCATCCAAAAGTTCACAATATTTGACATTTAGACAGAAAGACTAGATACATTTCCCTGGAACTGTCAGACATATCTCATTGTTGGAATATGTCCTGAATAGTGATTCACCCACAAATGAAAGCTCACAATTCAATGTAACACCATCTAATACAAGACGTGGATTAATTCCTGTAAGACCACATAATAAAAAAGGCAATCAGAAACTCACTTTAACTCATTACAATGAGAATTCATCATGCTTTTCAATTCAAAACCATCACAGACCTCATAAATTTGCTGGAGTTTAAATCTGATGCCAGAATTCCAGCGCAAGAACAGTATTTTCCTTTCACTGGAAGAATTTGATTCAAGGAAATCTTGTCTCTCTCTCTCTCCGCTCTGTTCTCCCCTGCTTCGTTGAATTATTCAGATAGTTAAATTTAGCTATGCCAGATAAGAGTATGGGTGGACAAAAAAACAACAACGCAGATACCCCAAACCACATACTTATGCCAGCAAACATCAGTAAACATCCTAATGGAGATGCAGCTCATGTCAGTTTTCTTGCTAGTATAGCATATTTCATCTGGGGAACTATTATTAAATTAGCAAACCAATATTTTTTGGTTGGTGTAAGGTGCATTTCTCCTTAGGAATACATATGACTAAAGCCAGCCCAACAAATACTTTCCTCCATAAATGCAGTCTTCATTTTTTTTCATTTCCCTAAGAAGAAACCAGAATCATAGCCCTCCTAGATCAACATCTCTTGCAACACATTACAGATATTTTTCCTTGCCACTAGGCAGACGGGGGAAAAAAATCAATGGAGAACTTATTTAGTCCAGCCCCTCTCTGCCTTTTCCTAGTCAACCACTAAGTATAGACTGAAAGGTTCAGAAAAAAATCCTTTCTCCATGAATACTCAGAGAAACATATGAACTGATCGTTCTCATCCTACTGTTTTATCATTGCAATGTTTTAACTTTTAAATCCCGTCTTTCTCTGCATTTCTGCCTTTCTTAACTATTTCACTGATTGAGCCAAGATGTTCCAATATAGTCTCCGTATCAGCTATAATACACTCAGCCTTTTAGATGCTTAACAAAAATATGCCATTCGTATTGCTTATAATCTAAATAACACACTGAAAATGGTTTATTTAAATCTTCATTCCCTTGATCAAGCATGACAGACACATTCTTCCACAAATGACATTACAAAAATTCCTTGTAAAGGCATTGTCTCTTTCTCAGCTCAGAGTTTATGCTGAATTAATTGTTGTTTTTCTATTCTACCTGCCTTCTTAGCATTTTCTTTCCTCACTCTTTGTAAACCTCAAGGTTTACAAATCAAAGAGAAGCATTAATAAATTAGAAATTGTTTATAAACAGTAAAAGTATAAAACAAGATCAAAGCACATTTAACTTTGATTCTATGATTCAAGGCAGGCCAGGCAGTGTAATTAGCTCACTCCCCAGTTCATCCCACATTCAGTTTGGTTTAATGGAGTGAAATTCAGATGAAGTCAGAAACAATTACTGCAGCTGATGTCTCCTCAGTTTCTCACACAAATCTGAAAATGGTACTGGACCAGATACTCATACCCAACACTTCAAATGAGCCGTTTCTCAGTACGTTAGTAACTCTGCTGCTTTCAATGCCTGAATAGCACGAGATGATTCTACAATTGTAATCTCAGGAAGAGATCTCAGAAGATCTGTGAAGCCATAGCATGATAGAATCAAGCTTCCAAAACTACATCACCAAAGACAAACAGCAGACTATTTTCTATTGACTATCATATATCAGATGCACCATAAACCCAGATGAAATCATGAAAAAAATTAAGACTCATCTGCTACAATATCATAAATAGTTATGATGACGGGATGGATGTGCAGAAAGTTGCAATCTATTTTAAACTTCCGTAATTACAAACTAGTTTTTAAACATATTCAAAGGAAAGGATAAGCTTTTTTTTCAGAAAATTTGAAAGACAAAAATAAATTTTCTAGAGTAGTGCAAGAAAATATGGTCTGTTTTCTCCCAGTCTTTAAACTCAAAAAACCTGCCTCTTTAAACTCCAAAACCCTCCCAAATAATCTATTCCAACCTATTCTAAGTGGCTAGCTAGTGGACCAGAGATATTTAATAGGGATATATTAATGCTGAATATCCTCTTAAAGTGGAAAATTGAAAAGATCATTATGGGTAATGACAAAAGATTAAGCCAGCCATGCAGCATTAAAGAACACAACAGTAGCTGGGGGTGTAAGTAAAGCAGAATTGAGAATCTTGCACCCGCAAATTACAAGTTCAAATATAAACTGGATTGAAGGACAGTGAGAGATAAATTGCTTGTCTCAGTTTCAGTCCTAGTGGAAAGTGGGTATTTATTAAAATCTTTGTAATGTGTTATCACTGACTGACAATCTTATTTGAAGCCTCAGGCAGGAGACCTGTGATTGAAAAGGTCTGAGAGAAGGGGAATTAATCTTAAAAAATGGTTCCTATAGAGTAGAGACAGAACACAATGGCAGGGTAATGCACTGAGCCATACAAGTTTTGTGGGCAATACTAAAAATAATTTAAGAACAACTGCAGCTGAGCTGACTTTCCATTATATATATTTTGATGCTAATCTTATGCAATGCATTTGGTGCTGATCAGCATTACAAAGATCAGCGCTCTAAAAATATCTGAACATGACAGATAGATAGATGCTCCTCAGCCTATATCTCCATCCATTACATTCACTAAAAATAGAATATTAAATTACAGAAAGGGTTGGTTGCACTGGCATCCAGAAAGGTGTCATCTGAGTTGTCTCAAAGAAATACGTGGCTACCTGAAGAAAGTACTGAACTCCTGAAAAGAGTTAATATCCAAGAGACAGATAATAATTTCCAAGAGTTAATATCCAAGAGACAGATAATAATTTCTTTGAGTTGGCTCAAATAAATATCTGGCTACCTGAAGAAAGTGTTGAACTCCTGAAAAGAGTTAATATCCAAGAGTTTTCTTGCACCCATCCAGCAGTATTTGGAGTTGCCAACAGCCACAACACCACAGACAACTGTGCTCCTTTCAAGGACTAAAACTCTGGTAGAAACACCAAATGCTATCTGAAAATAAGTCAAGTACGGCTGACACGCATTACAGATAAAAAAAAAAAACATGCTTAGGAAAGCCTATCTTTTGAAGCTCTGGCAATCTGAGAAAATCTTAAGACCAAAAGCAATGTTACTATAGGAGAAATCAGCATCTCCTAACTTTTGCCTTAGAGATTTATTTACATCAGAAGTAAGAAAGTATGAATTCCAGATGCGAGAAAAAAATTACCCCAATCTGTCAACATTTTAAGCTTCCTCTTGAACAGATTTTGCTTGTCGTTCTCGTTTGGTCTCATTCACATACTGGCTACACCCATAGCAGTAAATTAAACAGTGTCAGGAAAGGCTCCTGGATCTGGCACGTGATCATCTGTACCACTAAACTGTTAGGACAGTCATTAGCAAGTTTTTGGCCTCGGTCAACAACTAGTCTCCCAAATAATCTCCAGCCAGGGCTCGGGAGAGGCAGTATCAGACAGATTATCCCCAAAAGGGTGCTGGCAGGCAGCCATGCAGTGTGGGGAAGAGGAGCCCTTTCCAGGCATGAGGAAGGCTGTCCCACGCCAGCTGGATGCAGTGCCCAGGAGTGTTCCCAGGCACCTTTCCCTGACTAGTACAGACATTACTGTCACGTCCCATGTTGGAAACCAAGAGAATTCACAGCTAGGATGGCAAATTCAGTCCTGAGTGGCAGTCATAAACCTTCACTGACCTTGTACTCTCAAGTGAGAGAGGCAGACATTAACATAAACATCAGGGTGATAGTGCAGGGCAATTTAATACACAGCTTTTCTGCAGCAAAACCAGACACGTTTTGCTGACCCTTGAAAAGAGGCCAACACTAATCAGAACGAGCCTCGATGATACAAATTTGCCTTCAAGCAGATGAGACCAAGCTCACACACTTACTTACATTTACTGTTCTGAGGACAGTTACGTTTTCCTTTCCACACCATACTCTGTTTCAAAAGCAAAACCAGACCATCTGGTTTGACGCTGAAGGAGGGGTTGAAACAACAATGAATTGTTACGTTTTTCAACTTCTTATGCTCTTTTTTTGTATTTATTTTCTTAAACAATAACGCACTAAAAACATCTGACATCAAGTACATGTTACTCATCATTATGCCACATAATAATACTTTACAAAAACACAGTCGCAGCTACACTATTTAGTACCAGTTAATTGAAATGTAGATCTCAGTAAACCCTCAGAATAAATAAAGTTTAGAAATAATGTATATTAGTTTTAGTAATAGAATTTTTATGTCAGTCACTTTACTTTTGAATATTAATCCAGTTAAATATTCAGAGTTGTTTTACAACATCTGAAATCCAGTTTCAATATTGCACTGAAAAACAGTATCAGGATAACTCAAAGCTTCCCAGTTACTTACCAAGAATCTTTTTGTACTTGGCTGAGCACCCACACACTCCTGCTCACATTACTGCTCTAGGACCCTGTGACTGTTGCAAGTTCCAAAACCATGTATAACATTACGTAACTCCAATATTAACTTAAGTAAATGTAAATGAATCTCGATATACTACTGAGATCCAGGATAGTGAGAAAGAGGCTGCCTACTCTCTATCACAGATATCAGCTGATGCTGACTTTTCCCTCAAAACAACTCAGAATCTAAAAACCTCGTTCACCAAAGAAAATCCATACAAATTTCTTTGTGTCCTAAGTGTACCGTGGTCCATTGTTTTTGGGATCAGAATGTCAAGTTTCCTCTCATTTTGCCCTTTGGCGTGTCCAGTATCAGAGGTCTCTTATAATATGTGTATCATGTCCTTGATGAATCACGTCCCTTTGAGGACATGGGACAGCTATTTGAACCTTAGTACAGTGACTGTAANTTTCCATTATATATATTTTGATGCTAATCTTATGCAATGCATTTGGTGCTGATCAGCATTACAAAGATCAGCGCTCTAAAAATATCTGAACATGACAGATAGATAGATGCTCCTCAGCCTATATCTCCATCCATTACATTCACTAAAAATAGAATATTAAATTACAGAAAGGGTTGGTTGCACTGGCATCCAGAAAGGTGTCATCTGAGTTGTCTCAAAGAAATACGTGGCTACCTGAAGAAAGTACTGAACTCCTGAAAAGAGTTAATATCCAAGAGACAGATAATAATATCCAAGAGTTAATATCCAAGAGACAGATAATAATTTCTTTGAGTTGGCTCAAATAAATATCTGGCTACCTGAAGAAAGTGTTGAACTCCTGAAAAGAGTTAATATCCAAGAGTTTTCTTGCACCCATCCAGCAGTATTTGGAGTTGCCAACAGCCACAACACCACAGACAACTGTGCTCCTTTCAAGGACTAAAACTCTGGTAGAAACACCAAATGCTATCTGAAAATAAGTCAAGTACGGCTGACAAGCATTACAGATAAAAAAAAAAAAAACATGCTTAGGAAAGCCTATCTTTTGAAGCTCTGGCAATCTGAGAAAATCTTAAGACCGAAAGCAATGTTACTATAGGAGAAATCAGCATCTCCTAACTTTTGCCTTAGAGATTTATTTACATCAGAAGTAAGAAAGTATGAATTCCAGATGCGAGAAAAAAATTACCCCAATCTGTCAACATTTTAAGCTTCCTCTTGAACAGATTTTGCTTGTCGTTCTCGTTTGGTCTCATTCACATACTGGCTACACCCATAGCAGTAAATTAAACAGTGTCAGGAAAGGCTCCTGGATCTGGCACGTGATCATCGTTAGGACAGTCATTAGCAAGTTTTTGGCCTCGGTCAACAACTAGTCTCCCAAATAATCTCCAGCCAGGGCTCGGGAGAGGCAGTATCAGACAGATTATCCCCAAAAGGGTGCTGGCAGGCAGCCATGCAGTGTGGGGAAGAGGAGCCCTTTCCAGGCATGAGGAAGGCTGTCCCACGCCAGCTGGATGCAGTGCCCAGGAGTGTTCCCAGGCACCTTTCCCTGACTAGTACAGACATTACTGTCACGTCCCATGTTGGAAACCAAGAGAATTCACAGCTAGGATGGCAAATTCAGGCCTGAGTGGCAGTCATAAACCTTCACTGACCTTGTACTCTCAAGTGAGAGAGGCAGACATTAACATAAACATCAGGGTGATAGTGCAGGGCAATTTAATACACAGCTTTTCTGCAGCAAAACCAGACACGTTTTGCTGACCCTTGAAAAGAGGCCAACACTAATCAGAACGAGCCTCGATGATACAAATTTGCCTTCAAGCAGATGAGACCAAGCTCACACACTTACTTACATTTACTGTTCTGAGGACAGTTACGTTTTCCTTTCCACACCATACTCTGTTTCAAAAGCAAAACCAGACCATCTGGTTTGACGCTGAAGGAGGGGTTGAAACAACAATGAATTGTTACGTTTTTCAACTTCTTATGCTCTTTTTTTGTATTTATTTTCTTAAACAATAACGCACTAAAAACATCTGACATCAAGTACATGTTACTCATCATTATGCCACATAATAATACTTTACAAAAACACAGTCGCAGCTACACTATTTAGTACCAGTTAATTGAAATGTAGATCTCAGTAAACCCTCAGAATAAATAAAGTTTAGAAATAATGTATATTAGTTTTAGTCATAGAATTTTTATGTCAGTCACTTTACTTTTGAATATTAATCCAGTTAAATATTCAGAGTTGTTTTACAACATCTGAAATCCAGTTTCAATATTGCACTGAAAAACAGTATCAGGATAACTCAAAGCTTCCCAGTTACTTACCAAGAATCTTTTTGTACTTGGCTGAGCACCCACACACTCCTGCTCACATTACTGCTCTAGGACCCTGTGACTGTTGCAAGTTCCAAAACCATGTATAACATTACGTAACTCCAATATTAACTTAAGTAAATGTAAATGAATCTCGATATACTACTGAGATCCAGGATAGTGAGAAAGAGGCTGCCTACTCTCTATCACAGATATCAGCTGATGCTGACTTTTCCCTCAAAACAACTCAGAATCTAAAAACCTCGTTCACCAAAGAAAATCCATACAAATTTCTTTGTGTCCTAAGTGTACCGTGGTCCATTGTTTTTGGGATCAGAATGTCAAGTTTCCTCTCATTTTGCCCTTTGGCGTGTCCAGTATCAGAGGTCTCTTATAATATGTGTATCATGTCCTTGATGAATCACGTCCCTTTGAGGACATGGGACAGCTATTTGAACCTTAGTACAGTGACTGTAATTTTTGAGGCAGTTACATTTTAAACTGAAAATTCACCTATATTACTGGGTCTTTAGCATTTTAACTTTGAAATATATAAAATACACCAAGTGTCACCTTATGTTTTCTTAAGAAGGTCAGGGAAGAATTCTTCAAAATGCCAGGAAGGATGGTGCTTTCTGTACAGCACTTAAAAACTTCCAAGTGGCTTGTACTAGGTAAACCTGATAATTAGAAAATCCTACAATCATTGCCCAGGGTAAAATCCTGATGAGAAGCCAAGCCTCTACCATGAGCTGTGGGCAAAGGATAGATCAGTATCTCTCCCAGAGCACTGCCCACAGCTTGTATTTTGGGCCTCCACCTCATTCATCAACTTTTGTAAGATGTATGACTTAAGTCCAACCACATTTAGTTAAGGGAATAAAAAACCAATTCAAATTCTATATTTCCTTCCTCCCTCATTACACCCACTCTCCTTCTCCATCTTCTGAGTGCTTCCTCTTTATGATTGATTACAAGTTTGACAGTGGGGAAGATCTCCATTATATCGTCTGCCTGCAGCCTCTTGTCTGTTGGAAAGATCCCTTTTTTTAGACAAACTTTTCTGAAACATATTACTCCATAATATACAATATTCCATATTTAGGAACCTTCTCCAATTACAAGCAATCACAGCTCCCACTGATCTTAGCCTTATCTACCCTAACCTTAGGATAAATCTGCCTAGAGTAATATGGTCGTGCAGATTCTTGCTTTGCTTGTACTTCAAGCAGACATGAACTTGCTCTGCCCGTGCTCCAGGCTGAGGGTTGTGCTCAGCAAGGTGCCAAGCTTGACTTAGTCACCCTGGCTTGAAGTTGAGCTAAAATGCACCTTGCCACCAGGGAGCACAGCAGAGTGAGCTGTGTTTGCCTAAATCATGTAAGCATACCATTACGTACCCACAGCCTTAAGACAGTCTGATCTACCAGAAGCTGAGAGCATAATCCCCCACACCTGCTCTGAAAAGCAAGTGGGCAACCTGATTTTTACAATCCTGCCTCTGCAAATTTCTCTTTGCTTGTTTATTGGCCAAAAGATACCAGGCCGCTTTGTCTCTGACGGCGAGACCTCATGGTGGGAGGAGGCAGCAAGACAGAGCCTCCACAAGACAAGACAGGAGGGATTGCTGCGGGACTCCGACTGCAATTACACACAATCACACAATAAGGATAGTCTGACAGGATGACTGTAACTCTAGGGAGGAAACTAGTGGAGGCCTCCAGGTTCAAAAAGCAGAAGAATCGCATCTTTTCTAAACAACTGCATTTTCATGTTCACAGCACAACACATTTCATCTATGTGCGCTTGGTGGGTGTGTTAGTGTATTTCAATCAACCCACACACCAAGCAGAACAGAAATAGCACAAAAGTAAGAGAACATACAGTACTTGCATTTCTACTCACAATATATGAGGTAACTGAAATCATCACTCTAAAAGCAGAAAGAATGCAACAAAACTCCCAACAATAAATATTGTTTGAAATAGTCCTGTGCTGGGAAGGGAACAGACTAGATGACCGAATAGGGCTCTTTCATCTTCAGTCTCTATAAGGACAACAGATCTTGCAATTTTTTTTTCTGCTTGTTGGCAAAAGTGCACACCTTGTAAACTTTCTGAGCTTTTAAATCCCAACGTTTCATGACTTCTCTCCACAAGACATCCAGTTCTAAGGATCAGTAAGGGAAATAGCTCTATCAACAGGCAAACCAAAACATAGGGATTGCAAATTTGCAACAAAGAGATTTTTAATTATGAGAGACATCACAACATTTCAAGTACACTTAAAATTCATCTCAGTAAATGACAAAATTACAGGTAATCAATTGGGAAAATACAGTTTTGCCTCACTTCCAATCAACAGGTGACTATCATTTTCATTTTCATATACATAAATGAGAAATCTGACTTAAAGTAACAAAAATCAAACATTAATTTAAAATACTTCTGCAATCAATCAGTCGTCTTTTCAAAAATGGACAGCCAAAATCTGTTTACTTCTTATTATGGAAGATCGCTATGAAGTACTTCCCTAGAGCAGAGGTCTTCAAAGTGGGGTGCGTGCATCACAGGGGTTATGCAAGACAATCCATTAGGGTGCAGGAAAAAAATATCAGAACTTCAACAGTACATGTATATAATTTATTAATAAATAAATATAATGGGGGTGCATGCTGAAAAAACTTTTACTGATAGGTATGCATGACCGAAAAACTTCAGGGACCGCTGCCCTAGAGGATCCTGCCATGCAATTACTGCTGCCATGTCAGAGGCTTCTAATGGAGATGTTGATGAGATATAAGCTCTCTTTTACATCTTTTCTCAACTATCAGTTATACAAATGGGTGAAAATCTCTCTAGGAGGCAGATTTGTGAGCTCCTATCTTTTGTTAAGCAGCATGGATTCTCAGAAAATCCCAAATTTACTCAATTTTTCTTTGTTTTTAGGAAATGCAACTTATTGGTTTCTTATTAATCTCTTTCCTCCACTGTACTTATTGTCAGTATTTGATGAAAGAACTAATTTTCCTTATGTGGCCAGCTAAACAAGAGCACAACATGTTATATGTGTCAACCAAGATGGGTAACTTAAGCTATTCACAAATGGGAATGGATGTCCCCTCTGGAAACCTCTTAAATCAAAGAGCAAAGTTAGTGTTCTTTTTAATCTGGGCTACCTCACTTGTATAAAAAAGTGGCTACTGAACAAAATCTGGGTCAGTAAGCAGCCGTTATGTTAAAAAGTAAGCAATGGCTTAGAATGTGCAAATGCAAAAGAGGAAAATTTTGCTCTTATCCAAAACATGATGATCAGATTTGTTAATCTCTCTTCCAATTTGTAATGAGAAGGATGTAGAAATGGTGACTGAACAGAAACCTTGTGGTATCTGTAATCATTATGAAGATGTTTGGGCTGGCTTATTTAGAGAAAATGTGAATAAGAAGAGACAAAATAATAACGGCACAGAGAAAATATACCAAGCACTCTTCCTCAGCACCACCTAGCAAAACACAGGATGGGTGGTGAAGTTGAAATGTAATACTCTTAAATTAACAGAAATATTTTTTTTAAATTTAGTGCAATGTATAATTATCCCTTCAAACTCTGTATAGTAAGAACATCTGCAATTATACTGAGTGAAATTAGGACAATAATTCTGAACCCTTCAGTGGCATACACCAACCACATCACGCATCAGCAAAGGGTTAGCTAAAGATTCACCCAACAGCAGAACAGATCTGCCTACTGCTCACAGAGGGTTATTTATATCTTCTCTGAAATCATTCAAACTGGTTAATACAAGAATAGGTCTCAGGCACAGTAACAGCTAGTTCTTGGGGTTCTTGGGGAAAAGCTGAAAACCAAAAGCCAGCAGTGTATGAAGTCACAAGTAACAAACAAATGTTTTAGATTCACAGGAAGAGGCCATTTTTTTCTTACTTGTTTTTTGCTTGAATACTGTATGTACAAATTGCTAGATGCTGCTTTTACTCAAATGTAAAATCTTTGAGTCTTGAATAAGATTCTTCTTGCTATTTGTCCTATCTAAAGGTAACTGAAGAAATAGCGATGAAGTCTTAGTGAATGGTAATTACTTTTTTTTTTGTGAAATTCAATAAATACAAACCCTGATATCAGAATATCTCAACATTTTTAGGATTGCACATTTCAGTTTTTCACCATTCAAATCTACCTGCAATATTACAACAGCATTAAAAAAAGTAATTTTCTAATGACTCTTAAAAGCTCCCTCCTAATCTTCCTTCACTGAGAATTCTGAGATTCATTTGTTTACTTTTAATTTGGAAGATAACTCAATTGTGAATTCCTCCAGGAAATTAAATTTCCATCTTTAGCACTGCTCTACTATAGCTATCAGAAATGAAGCATCTGAGCGGAAATGTTACATGGTCACCCTTCTCAGCTTTAGAAAGCTACCATTGGAGACTGGATTGCAAGACTGAATGAAGACTGCATTCTTGGCTATACCACTAAAACATAATGAAGCAGTGCTGTCTGACATAGCTCCTGTTCTACACATGGTACACATTTCAGGCTCAATCTGTCTGCCCAAAAATAGGTACAAAAAAAAGTTAAGATGTTTTAGACTATACCCACAGAACTGGCAGGCATGGCACAGGACAAGTGGGAGAGCCATGCTCTTCTGGAGAGGCAGCTGGGGGCTAGGCATGATATTTTAGCACTTTAAAGATGGCACTATACACTTATGCCTTAGCAACTGTGTTGAGCCCTTCCACATTTAAATTTTATAACATGTGTATCAGTAAGGAAAGAAAAAAAAATGGAAAAAAAAAAGTAGTTGTGCAATAAATAGTTGGTATTTTCTTATGATTTGCAGGTATAGTCTTGTAGGACATTCATGTTAACTCTGCCAGTTTGACTAATCCTGTCACTTAGTTTTCCAAAGTTTTAGGTTTTATTTCTAATTGTAAAACTCAAGAATTTCAAGGGCTCAGACTCCCTCTTTCTTCCTACATTCTTTTAGTTTAAGGTCAGCTTATACAAAGCCACAAATCATATCCTTGTCAGCTTATTTCTTCATATCGTTTTTTTCAGGGTTTCTTAAGAATTTCCCAGCTGTCTGATCACAACACGATGTACGCTTCCAAACAAGCCACTGGCCAGATTCAAACTCTAGCAGAGATGATGAGCACAACAGACCCTGGTGTTTTCACAATTACAGCTGATATGTCTTTTTTTTTCTGTTGAATGCCACTGTTTGACATTACAGTCCATGAAAAACTGAGACACAAGCATAATATTTTTTACTCATGACTCTCACGACCTACTAAAAATCCTGATTTCTTTCATGAGCAAATTTCACTCCGAAATTATGAGCTGTGATTCAGTGTCTTTGAAAGAAGATCTAGCTTTAGAACTATATTCTAAATATATAGCAAAATAACGTAAACACATGTTTTTATTTTAAATATTCTTTACAGCCTTCATGACTGCTTCACCTATGTTCCTCTTCCATACGCTAGTTTGCAAACTGCCAATATAACCAACAGACATGGTAAACAAAGAATGTGTTATTGAATTTCTATTTTTTAAAAGCTATTCAGAGACAGCAGGTGTCTAAAAGGTAAACAGAATCCATACTATCTTAATTGCTGCAATGTTATCTAGCCAATTGTTACAAAAAATTGTTAGCAAGTATCTCTCTTTAAATGAACCATATAGTAAATGAATGTCACCAGAGTCTGAGTTTGCTTTCAGAAGTAATGTTGTTTAAGTGAAAATCTTGTTTACAAATACAAGCAGTTAGTCATTTCTTGTGGGTCTGCATATTGCAGAAATTAATTTTCATCTCTTCATAAGAAAAGCATTAAAATTTCAGCAGCAGACTTCACAAGAAAATGGTTGATGTTAAAAATTAATTTTTTCTATGATGAAACTTTCATTGTACTGTCCATTGGCTTTTGGGGAATCCTTACCCAAAGGATAAGCCTTTCCTTCCTCTATTCACTTTAACACTAGGTAACAGGGCATCGCAAATGAGTGGAAGCATTTGACCAATGTAAACAAATCAAGGGTCTGTTAAATATATGTCAAATAATAAATATATGTAAAAAATACCCAAATTTTGTTGCAAATAATGAAAAAATATATTTGAATGCTCAAGATTTTAATACCATAAAGTACCATTGTCCCAATTTTACTTAATGACAACAATTTCTATTTTTTTTAATTAATATGGCACATTCAGTTTGGAGTTACACAGACAAATTTTACAGCTATCAATAGAACGTGTTTATCTGAAGGCAGAATGTAACCAAAAACGTTTCCAAATACAATGGAAAGCCAATCAGAAGGTTTTGCCTAACTAGATTGCTTTACTGTTATGTTGTAAATCTACAAACAGAACATTGTACATAGAAAACCATAAGTTTTTAGAAATTTAAAATTACTTACAAGCTGCTCAGACTTTACACCATAGAGCTGAATGGTCTTTGCCACATTTTTTGCCACAGCTAAACTCAGGTCTGGATCAACAGCAGCCACATTTAGCTCACTGGAAGCAAAGATTACAAATCTTAATTAACAACTAAACAGTACTGTATTTAATTGACAAAGAATTAACTATGAATAAGTAGTTACGTGGCATGTCAATTTAGAGAGAGTAACACATACAACCAAGTCTTTCTAAGCACTGTAATTCAGTTTACAATTTAACAAGTCATTTGGGAATTTTATGTGCAGTGTTCCTATTCTAGTAAAAATGAGCAAAGTTTAGGAATGACACTTCAGCATGAAATCACTATTAGTAAGCCATTCAAAAATATTGACTGCAATTAACTACATTCAAGCTTTGGCAGCAGCCTTCAAACATTACAGGTGAATACACAGTCATTCAACTCTGGAATTACATGAGCTGTGCAGAAATACTCAGGGGACGCCTTAGCTTGACACAACTAATAAGCTGTGTTTTAGGCAATCCTTTATAGTAACAGAGGCCCCAGAGGAATGACAGGGAACAAATGAAAGAAGGAAAAGACTTCTAAGTCACTTCCAGCATTTCTTGTTCAGGGAAGCCCACAGATCTCCATTGGCTGGGGCTGCATTAATTAACGCTCTACCGAAACAGATAAGCACAAGGATCATCATACTTCTAGAGATGAGATTAACCTCTCCCAAGAAATGGAGAAACACTAAGCATCCTGACATAGGAATAACCTTCCCCAAGAACTCTGCAGGGCCTCAAACATCATTAGCAAAAATTCAGATGAAATTTCTTAATTTTCATTTGTTTTCCCTTCTCCTCTGCAAGGAGCAAAATAGTATCAATAACAACACCAACAGGCATGTTCTGAGCATCTGCAGTACAGTGTCAGTATTTAATATTACTCCCATACACTAACTACGAATGCTGCCCATCATTTTCAGACTGTGTTGAGGGAAAATATACCATTGGTAATTCAAGCACCTCATTTTAAAAATTCTACCTGGAATAGTTGTCTTTATCTGTTATCTTGCTGTTTGGCTCTTACAGAATATTTACATCAGGTATTACCACTTGCAGCCAAGCAGCTATCATCTTCCCTTTGACACAGTCAAAGAAGGTACCAGACATTTACAATATGCGGGAAGTTTCTCCTCCTGATGTTTTAAGCTTAAATAGTAAAACTTAAATTAAAAAGTCAGTTATTCCAGAAAAACAGAATATAGAAAATAAATAATAAATGGTAACATTTAAAATAAATTATAAATAATAATAAATGTGCAACTATCCCACTGTATTCAGCATTGGTGCCATCTCACCTCGAGTACTGTGTGCAGTTGTGAGCCCCACACTTTAGGAAGGATGTGAAGGTCCTTGAATGCACCCAGAGGGCAACAAAGCTGGTGAAAGGGCTGGGAGGAATGTCCTGTGNTACTTAATTTTTACACTAACGAGTTTTATAACTAAAGAGTACTCAACATTTTACTGCTAAGGAAGTCTCATTTCTAAAATTCTAACTTATGAGAATATACATGTTGAAGATTAATTTTTGCAATGTATTATATGTGCATACCTGGCTATAGTTTTAATGATGCTGTCAAGTTCATCCGAAGAAGGAGGATTCCGACCTCCAGGAGGGAAGACAAGATTGATGGGGTCAAAGAGCCGAGATAAAGACTTTGACAAATAAGCAGCTTCATATTGTTGCAGTGAATCTTTCAAAGCCTTTTCTGGACTGTTGGTATAAGACAAAATCACTACATTTAAGATTAAAATACACTATAATAGCATTGTATCTTTCCAGACCGCACAAACTTCACAGTATTGAACCTGGGTTTTTTTTCTGCTCTTTAAACATATGCACTTGAAAAGATTTTAATAGTGTGTAACACCTTGCTTTTCACTGATACCATTTAACTAACCAGACAGGGAGCCACACTCTGTAGTTCAATACAGTTTTTACCACTTTCTGCAAGACCTACATGGAATCCCTAATTCAAAATGTTCTTGAGACAAACAGTGCTAAAAACATCTGCAAAATATCAGCAAGATACCCAGAACTGCAATGAAAGATCTTTTCTATTCACTTATTTCATTAGCAGATAGCTTGTACTCAATGATACATCAAAAAAAAATATTTATCTCCTAGTACAGGTATGTGTATAGAAAGGTTCAAATAGAAAAACTGTTCTTAAATTTACCTTTAATAAACTTCAAAACAGTAGCTCTCAAACATTTTACCTCATTGTCAGAAGTTTGGTGACCTTTTTACTTTGCTTTCATTGAAGTCAATGATAAGTCTCCCACTGTCTGCTCAGGGACATATTTAAGCCAATACAAGTTCACATAAAATATTCATTTTATCTTACATAAGTCCAGAAGTCCTAATGGACTTGATGACCCTATTTCAGTTTGATCTTTCTGATATCTACCACTCAGATCATGTTTATTCTACGATGTATAAACATAAAAACTATGAATCATAACAAACTGAGCATTTGTCACACTCCAATGATGTAGTATCATTAAGGGAAAGCTACTTTTGTAATCGCAACACATATAAAACTGAATTTTCATCATTCTGCTTTTTTTTTTTCACCCCAAGAGACAAAAAAGGTAAAGCTAGATCCAAAGCCAGGGACTTTGTGAAAGACAAGACACAGTTAATTATATAACCTAATGAAAATCCTACAGCTCTAAAATAGTATTAAATCAATAATCGCAAGAGAAAAAAAAGCCTTAAAAATTTTCCCACTCTGATGATTTGAATAACGCTAAGTTCTTCAGAATATTCTGTTTTCTTGCAGGGTGCAAAGCTTTACATTTTATTGCCTTACAGTTCATAATACATACTCATAATCTTGGGGTTTTTGCATGAATATGTCCTGTATATCTTCTTCCATTTGTTGCAGTTCAGCAAAGAGATCAGTAGTTCCACTTGTGTTAAAATTCCTCTGAATATTTTGACTATATTGCTGCAGGCGCTTCCACAAGTCATTATAAAGCCTCAGTAATTTAGGGTATTCTCCTTCAAAAGCTTGTTTCAAAAACATAGAGGCTGAAAAATAAAGCAGTAAGCAATACACATTGCTAAGTTCAAACTAATTATTGATTCATATAAACAACCTGCATCCATGCATTTATATCAATGAATGATATACAATGTTATCCTATCTTTA
The DNA here is from genome assembly GCA_013400135.1 of Rhinoptilus africanus. Classification (NCBI taxonomy): domain Eukaryota; kingdom Metazoa; phylum Chordata; class Aves; order Charadriiformes; family Glareolidae; genus Rhinoptilus; species Rhinoptilus africanus. The sequence goes on from VXBO01008078.1 coordinate 334,883, forward strand.
ATATTAATAATTTAATATTTATAATTAATTTCAACGTGGTATGAGCTATCACATTAAATGCAGCTGGCAAAGGTACGTATCTAAAGCATCTGCATAAAATCCGTATTTGGAAGACTGGACATGGAAAACTTACTTTGTACAATAAAGATACTAATCACAGTCATGGTATCAAACTTAATTGTTAGTGCTATCATTCATTTAAGTCCAAAGTGTGATTAGAACTCTCTACATCTAGAGATGTTCTAACAATAGCTTGATGGGAGAAAAGCATGGGGCTGTGCAACTTTGAGACACCCATGTAAAACAAAGATGAGCAAAACTTTTAAGAAATCTGATAAGGGAAGCATGTGCTTTTACACACACTTCTTGAAACAAGGTACGTGAAATGCAGTCCCTAAACTTCTCAAATAAAGAATGACAAAGCCAGCAGAAAAATCAGCATTATTTTCAGCCTTGAAAACCTTGCCACAAGTAACAGGAAATGAAACAAATGTGCAATTGATGTTAAATCTTGATCTAACATCACTCATACTTTATGGATTTCCCATTACATTAGGAGATTAACACTGTTTCATTCATTCGTAGGTTTTTCAGGTTCCAGACATCTGTCCCATTTCACCCAGCCTATCCTTTCAACTCAAATATATTCTCATTTTGAATACTGGAGGCTTCATATCTATTATCAAACGTAGAGCTATTTGAGGTCACAAAGCTATGTTTCTAAAGACTATCCCAACCCCACAAACGCAGACCATGATCTATGATCAAACTCTGCAAGCTGCCACGAATTCCTATTTTTACACTGTTTTTCTGCTGTTATCTAGTTTTCCTCTGATATACATGATCCAGAAGTCTGTGACTGATGTCCCTGGATTCAGTAACTTAGAATTTATGTTAAAAATGAACATTCTCATATAGATGCATCACTTAAAAAATTGAGAAGTTTACTCGCTGTAAGCATTGTTTCCCACAAACTCAGCTGCAGCAAAGAAAAACATCATTCCCCGTTCAAAAATCCAACCACTCCCTCTAAACATTTATATAAAAAGCATGATTAAAAATCATAAGTAATAAAATATTTCTGAGTAGCTGTCAGACAAAGTACTGCTGACAAAATGCAAGAGTTCCTTTACTTCTGAAATGTTGATTGATCCCATTAACTGATGTCACAATTTTACAATTTTAATACTGAGTGCTGAAAACAGGCAGTACATGTTCGGTTTTGAACATATGAGATTTCGGGTACGCACATACTGCTGTTAAAGCAATGCTTAAGGCAAACAGTAAAATTAATATGTTTTAACACAAGATGAATATATTTTCTTTTGGGATCATCTAGTTACTTAGCAACCGCTGAACATGAATCTCCCAGCTAGTACCTCAAAATTATATTGCTGCTACAAAGCCTGGAAGGACCAAATTTTGAAGGGCCAATGCAATAGCTGAGATCACAAAGATACATGCAAATCTTACGCACTTTATATGTAGGTGCAAAAGATTAAGTATACACACTGTATACAAACATGGAAGATACATTTATGAAAGCATCAAACTCATCTGGGTTTGTGACCCAATTGCAGGCTGCATTAACATGCATCAGCAATAGTACTGTCTTACATTTATACATTACTTTTATTTAATATTTCTTGATTGTATCTGCTATTTATTTATTACATATGTACAGAATATTGTGTATAGTCAGAACATTAGCTATTTATCTATATTTAGACGAGATACAATTTTGAGGAAACTCAATTCTTATTACAAAGGTGTCCAAAAATAACTAAAATCGGATTTTTGCAATGGATCAGTGTTTAACAAGAAAAGACTGTTAAGAAACTGCTCTTTAAAATCAAATTACTATTTTTGAATTTGGCAAAACCATTCACTTCGGAACGTATACTGTACCATTCCAAACATTTTAACCTCCACATACAGTTGCAAAAATACCATTTTGTTATTAGATAATGACTAATTAATGAAGCAGAATTTTTTTTTGAAAATTCAACCATAGTTTTTGAGGATCACCCTGTTTGGTTACAACCCAAGAAGTTTGAAATTCACAGACCCCACACTGAGTGAACCACTGCTACGGTTCTAATAGAGGAGATAATGAGCAACGGGCTTATTGAAATGAGAGATTCAGAATAACTGCAGAACACATTACAAATCATTTATACTGAATACTTACACTCTGTTGCTGACTGAAAATGAGAGGAAAGTGTCTGAGTTACTGCAGTCCAGAATTTGTACAGAATATCAGACTGGCCATCCTGATAGAAAGGGACAAAAGAAGTACAAGTTTCAAAACATACTCTTTTCAAAGAACCTTAAACAACGCAGATGCTCCCAGTCAAGGCTATTCTACAGTCACTGAGAATAAAAACTAAGTAAATGAAATCTGAGAACTTTTCCTCAAGTTTAAAGCTAGGAAAAATGGAGGTTCGATCAAATGAAGTATTTTCCTTCAGGTCTGAGATAAATGCTCCCAGCTCTCCAGGGGCACGAGCATAGACCGAAGCAGTACACCTCAGGAGCTGTGTTAGAGTCATTGCAGTGACGACCTTGTTCCGTGGAGGTCCTCATGCTGGCTACATCTCAGCAATTCTTGTTACTGCATTACAACATGCCTGCAAATACCGACAGGGGACCTCACTGCTGACTCTTGTGTCAGGAGGGCTTGCTGTCAGAAGTGGGAACAAGGTAGCACATTCTTGCAACACGGACATACAAGAAATAACAGGCTGTTTCCTTACTCCTGCCACTACCTTGCACTTACACTCAAGCATTAAAGCATGTTTTTGTTTTCTCTCTTTTGCTTTCTTCCTGCCTGTGTGTTTGAGGTAGAAAAAATTACAAGAGATGACAATGGTTAACGACACCATTTAAATAGTTGGAAGGATGTCCTGTGTTTTCATGGGAAGGGGAGGCTCACTCTGGACAGAATGAATTTCTTAATCGAATGGTATACATGTAATGTATTGACCCTACTGTATAAATTAACCAGTTTGACCATATCACTATACTAAGGATAATCAGCAAAAAGTGCTTATGATGAAAAAGTGAAACTGCCACTAGTGATGATAAATGTCAGCAATTCTTATGCTGGCACTTGGTTGTTTTTATCCTGACGCTGAAAGATCCAAGGTTTTAAATCAAAGCACACTATTCACAGCTAGAGATGGGTTTAAGCAAAGAGCTCAACACTGAAATGGCTGTCAGAGGGGTGCGTTTTCTCAGCTTTCCTTTTGGCACTGCCAGTGACTTCACTACAAGAAACATGACAAAAAAAAAAACCCAACCCCAAACAACCCTAGTTCTTGTTAATAACACAAGCCCTTCTGAAGTGTGGTTTCAACTTCTGCCCTGCCCAGCACCACAAAAAGGAGATTAGCTATCAAGTATCAAAAAAAGTCCAGCTATTCCAAACTGAATTGCTGCTTAAGATGATAAAGGAAGCAAGAATGCACTCTATTCACTTGCACTGGCATTAACATGCAAAGCAATGAAGTTGTTTAGAACTTCATCCATTAACAGGGTACCACTGCATCCCACTTGAAGATCCAGCCATTGAAAAACTGCAACTTCAAGCTCAAGTTTCAGTTACAAAACTTTCATCTGAAAGACCTGATATAAAACCTGAAAATCAGTTAAAGCTACACTGAAACATCTAAAAATAAAATAATAATTAAAAAACGGATTATCAGATAGAATGTTTCCACATATTCTGAGATTAGATGAGGAATTCATCCAACCTTACTCTTTTTCTCTGAATAGATTGGAAGAAAGAGAAAATCTATGGGTTGTGTTAAGAACTGAGAGAGAACATCTTTTATGCTGTTGGAATCCTAACTGTAAAATGTATGAGAATGAACATAGAAAACTAAAACAAACTGGGATGATGGAATCTCATTTTTGACTGCTTGAGGACACTGATGGATTTAGAAACTGAAGTAACTGATAGCCATGACTGTATTTTCTGTAAAATTGTACTTGATTTTCATAAATAGGCAAAGTAAAATAATAATATTAGACAAGGATTCAGAAGGTGCACTGCAAAAAATATATCTGTGCTTCTTGTAAATTTATTACTATAGCATAAATGTGAAATTACCCAGTTCTTCATTTCACAGTTTCACATTTAAAACATGAAAATTACTATAAAACAAATGGCTTTTCACATCAACTATAGAGTAAATTAATTAGTTTTCATATTCTCTACCCCAACCTGGAACAACGTTTGCCTATTCAGCATGGTAACTCAATTCAATTTCTAAATAATCTAATGGAGGTGGAAAAATACTTACAGAGCGCTTTCAAAACAACTTTTTTTTTCCATTACTGTTATCATCATCTACACCTCTGTCATAGTCTCAGCAGAAAATGCAATGATTAAAGGGTCTTGAAAACAAACTTGCCTGTAGTCCCTCCACATCAACGTTTCTAACTAAATTGTCAGATTCAACATGGTGACAAATAAAAGTAACATACATGTGACAACTTTTAATGTTTTTGTGAAAATATAGAACTTTTGTATGTACCTATATGTATACATATAAAATATAAAGTCAGACGTATATACATATGTACTCATACAAGTATTTGCACAGTAGCCACAAGTATACCAATTAAGCCTCTGCCCATTAGCTTCAGTCTTCTGACCTGGGCAAAAGGTGTTCACTAACTGTATCAGAATTTTGTAGTAAAGAAGGCCCTCACATCTCGGCTAACCACTTGTATTACGTATGAGCAGAAACAGATGGGAAAAGCTACATGGAAAATTCGAATAACATTTCACACTGATTGACTACTCAGTCAAAAAAATGTTTAGGGGAAAAAATTATTAATGACCCAGTTTTGGACCAACTAAACCCACTATCTATGGAGTCTTTATTGGTTGCTTCTATAATTCAAGACAAGGTATTTCACTTCGTCCAGCACTGAGATGCAGTCACTCTGGAGGTGAAAAATAGCTGCTGATTAATAGCACACAAAAGACCATGTAAGAGTCTGTGGCAGGAACCAGAGAATACTGTTGCCTACGCATACACCAGGGGGTATTTAAGTAGGTGGACTGTAGCTACCAAAATTGGAATACAGCACGGCATTAGCATCAGATACTCCTGCTGGAGTAAAAAGTGCCATATGCAACCATGAGCATCCAGAAATCATTTATTTATTTTGTTTAAACCTGTAATTTCTTTTGCTTACACATTAACTCAATATATTATTTTCTTAAGTATTTTTAAGTATCTCACTGCTTATTTTCAACTAATGTATTCCAGTAGAGATTACATCTGTAGATCACAATCAAAATTATAATTTAACTACTTAAAATACAATGTGCAGTTCTATTTGACAGTAATCAATACTAGAAAATGACATAAAAAAGAGTAGCAAAAGGAGTGTTTTTTTCCAGCTTAGGAGGAAGTTGAAGGAATGTCCCTCTCCTTGTACTGGACAACTTCTTCGAGGACTTAAGAAGATAGGCAGGACAAAGGTGGAAGAGGAAACGGCAGTACTGCTTGCCTGAAACGTACACAGCAAATCTACTGGCTCACCTTACTGTAATGGAAAGTTTATAAGCCTTCCCCTACACTTCATATAGCATTGAGAGCAACAACCCGCAGCATGAGAAAGTAACTGCTCTTTTGGGCCTTTCACTTTCAGAAAATGTCATCTCACTAAAATTGCATTGCTGTCATCTTCCCATCTGTAGAGTGCAAGTAATGAATTTGGTCCTCTACAGTTCCACCAAATATCCTCACTGGCAGACAATGTATGGGAGCACTGGGTACATCCACGTTAGTGATTCAGTCTGTAGAAGGGATTCTTTCTGGTGCAAATCTGTCTTTTACCTATTCTTGTCTTGCGGTAAACACTGAAGTGTGCTAGCAGACTACTATTCAAGGAATACAAACCCCCATCATTAGCTTAAAAAGCACAACTTATGCAATTAAACAGCTTTTTGCAGCATATCAGCATATTTTTGTAACTGAATCCACAAGGATGTACTAATATTTTTATCAATTAATATTCTGAGACTTTAAATTGGGAGTTTTCCATTTCTCTGGCTTCTGAAAATGAAATAAATTTGAAAGATGTTAAATTACTTACACCCTCTCCAAAATAAAAATGCTTGCTTTGAAATCTAGTCACAAGCAGATTAACATCTTGTGATACAATCCCTTGTAGCAGGAGCAGCTGACAAGATGAGTAATGAACTGCATCCGATTATCTTTTCAGCTCTGTGGCAATCATTTTCCAACAGCTTCCTATTCCATAACCAACAACACTGGAAAAAGGTCACCATACTGTCATACTTCCCCCCCATGAGTGTATGTGTTTAATAACACAGAGAACACATAAACCTTTGGAAGTTAAGAGATCTGGCTGCATTACTGTTCCCTGAAGCAAAACTGTTTCAGGTGCATGTTGCATACATAGAAATCCTACATAAAACATCCATACATCATTTAAAGCCTCTCAGAAGGAAATCATAGCACTTTAACATATAATAGAGTGCTATTTCCTCTTTTCATGAAATATGTTCGTTCTTCAACTAAAGACTCTTAACTGTAATTGATGGTATCTACAACTCAGGACAGGCAAGAGTCAGGCTGACATACACATTTTTGTCATTAGAGAATACAACTGAATTAAATCTATGAATATTAATTGCAAGCAACTGTAGGACTATAACTGCTAAACAGGATTTTCCCCAAAAAGCAGATCCATTTAATTCAGCAATTTTGAAGCGATGGTACTATCTGTTCGCAGCTTTATTTTGATTTCACAGCAGAGAAAATCTGCCCATAAATCATACCTTGCACCACTACAAAATGGTTGGGAGGTTAAGATCAGCCACAGAACTATTTGTTCATTAAAATGGGCTATGAAAATGCTCCTGTACCTGAACTACACTTACATAAACTAATAATCTACCAACACAAACTGGGAATTAAAGATATTGTTGCTGCTCTTCCTGCATCCAGTGGGCACTTTATTCCCCAGAACTTCTACAGCTGAGCAGGCACTTAGACAATTTAGCAGCCCCCCTGCAACTCCTCGGGCAGTGCAAGACAGCTTCTGTCTGTCTTCCTCTTGTCTGTTCTTCACTGTCAGAAACTGAACAACTGTCCAGTAACATAAAGCAGGGCAACCCTCTGCCATTCTGACCTGCTGGACAGCTGACCAGAAACGGAGGAACAGAAAGATGCTTTTGAAACACATGGCCTACAAGCACTTAGCTACTTCTGAAAATGTTATTCCTAGAGAATCCACTTCCGTCTGTGCAGGGTAAAATAGAAAAACACAACAATCAGATGCCAGTCTGGCCCATTCGCTACAATTTTACCCTTTTTTCCTACTGTTCAAAAATTCTGTACTCAGTCACGCATACTATTCACATAGGAATTACTTGCTCATGGAAATTACACACATAAATCAGACAAAATATGTCTGGGCAGGCTAGACCAAAAATGGCAACGAATTTTTTCAACAGTAGGGCTCACTTTATTGTGTACATGAACTGGACAAAGAGCATTAGTGTAAGCCATAATTCAACAAAGTTTACCCTTATTAGAATAATAGATGCAGGCAGTCTGTTTGACTTCCACAGTACACCTTATTTATGTGAAATTCAGAGTGTGCTTAAGTGCTTTGCTGAATCAGGGCCATAATCAACAATCAGCAAAAAATGTTTGTTCACCTTGTATGCATATTTAGTTTCAACTATTACTATAAAGTTACTATTGTCAGTACTCTGCACAGACAGTAATACTGTGCGAATTCCCCACAACAGAGGGTTTTTAGATAAAACCATTACGAATGTGCTGTAATACTGCATAACGACAGTGCCAGGAGACATCTGGACAGTGCTAGTTCATCCTGCTCCCTGTTGCAAACTAATGAAATTGAGTCTTTCCCCAATAATACAAGCATAGTAAGAGTGAAAATTTAATATTCTAATGGCAAAAATTTAACACTTTTGCTAGTTTAGGATAGAAAAGGTCTACATTTAGTAGATGCCAAATTCAAACCAGCCAACCAGCCTTTTAGGCAGAGATTTTAAGCTGTAAGTCAACAGAATCACAGAATGGTTGAGGCTGGAAGGGACCTCATCTGGTCCAACTCCCTGCTTAAGCAAGGCCACCTAGACCGGGTTGCCCAGGACTGTGTCAGTGGCTTTTGTATACCTCAAAGGATGGAGACTCCACAACCTCCCTGAGCAACTTGTGCCAGTGCTTGTTCACTCTCACAGTGAAACAGCATTTCCCAATGTTCAGAGAGAACCTCTTGTGTTTCAGTTTTTACCCTCCTTTCATTGGACTCTTTCCGGTGCGTCTGCATCTCTCTTTTACTGGGAAGCCTGGAACTCAACACAGTACTGCATGCCTCACTGGTGGTGAGGTAAGGGAAGGATCACCTCCTCAACCTGCTGGCAATACTTTGCCTAATGCAGCCCAGGACACTATTCGCCTTCTTTGCTGGCTTATGTTCAACTTGGTAGCCAACAGGACCCACAGATCGCTTTCTGCCAAGCTGATTTCCAGCTGCGTGGCCACCAGCATGTACTGGTACCTGGTAGTGTTCCACCTGACATGCAGGACCTTGCACTTCTCCTTGTTGAACATCACGAGGTTCCTGTGAGCCCATTTCTCCAGCCTGTTGAGGTCCCTCTGGATGGCAGCACAACACTCTAGAGCATCAGGCACTCCTCCCAGTTTTGTGTCATCAGCAAACTTGCTGAGGGTACACTCTGCCCCATCATCCAGGGCATTAATGAAGGTGTTGAACAGGACTGGACCCCACATAGAGCTCTGGGGTACACCACTAGTTACTGGACTCCAGTGAGACTTTGTGCCACTGACCTCCACCCTCTGGGCCTGGTCATTCATCTAGGTCTTTCATGAACAACCCTATGTTCACAAAAAGCTGAGTTTCAGAACTTCAGAAAGAAGGCTCCCACAATGCAACTGAGGGAGCCTGCAGATTAGAGCATCTTCTGTGCAACGACTAGTGGTAAGGAAAGGACTCAGATTGGTATTCCTTTACTGGCATGGGAAACCAAGGGAAAAAAACCTTATACTTGCATATTAAAAACTCTTTTTTTCAGTAGTCTTTATATCTTTTGTGCATTGTATTACAGCGTGCGTGCAGACTTGTTAACAGTATGAAGCAACACTATTACTCAGCTGTATACGTGCGAAATTTAGATTAATGTTGCCCGTTCACAGGACTAAAAGATTATCTTTAACAGAGAAAAAGCCCAGGCTGACAGAATCCATGTGCTAAACCCCTTCCCACTTACTCACATGAAAGTGACTTGATTTCACTGTTCAAAAAGTATAACCCATTTTCACTAATAGCTACTAGTAAGTTAATAAACCACGGAATAGTGGGCTGAGTACCAGTACCACAAGAGCAAAGATATTTGAAGATTTGTATTCACTGTTCCTCTACAATAATATTAATGCTGCAGCCTGGAAAACTGATTTAAAGTCTCCTCAAACCTAACAACAGAACAGCTTACCTCATTTTTAAAAAACATAACAAACTACTAATTAACTTTGCTATTAGTGAAATGAAATCTCTTGAGCTCTGTTCTTAATATAAGTATTTAGTATCTGACATTAAATCTAAATTCAAGGAATGAGAATGAAAGTACCCTCATTATTCAGTATTAGACAAGAATGCAAGAAGATGCTGAAAAGACATATATTTATTTTTACAAATGTCTCTATTTCCTCCACACTGTAAATTTAGAACTTAATGAGTATAATTTCCCATCTGTGAATTATCATATTTCTGTGTGTCTAAAATAGCTATTCTAACATTCAAATAATAAATCTGACCCACTGATTCTAAACTGGCTCCCACTTCATGACAATCACTTCCAACTTATTTTTCCCTGTAGAAATTTGATACTTTGAGTAGAATGTGAAAAACATCTTTATTGTGAAGCCTCTTTGAAATGTAAAACAATATAGTGAATATTACCATGCAGCTAGTTGCTGCAGGCTCCTGAAATCAGGCTTTGCATACTAATACATACAGTGTTTTCCATCTGTAATCAAAGGCTCCGCCATAAAGAAATACAGGACTTGAGAACATTGCTCTAAAAACAGAAGACATTTAAAGGACAGCCTCAATATTTTTTCCACCAATAAAGCAACAATGCAAATGATTTAACAATTTTGTACGGCAAGATCTTATGGGACAGAAATAAGGAAATCTATTTGCACTATTTCTATAGCAACATAATTGCCAAATGTTAGACTGTGAACAAAAAGCCATCATCCTCAATGGTGCAATTAATCAGTAAGGAAACAGACAAATTCTGAATGTGTTTTCAGTAAACCTTTTCTATTTTCTCCAAGTAGTCAAGATTAAATTTTTAAAAAGAACAGTGCATTTAAATTTCTAATGGTGACTACATTATACATTGCGGTGAACAGATGTCAATAAATGACACCATGATTTTAAAAATGACCTTGATTTTGTTGTTTTACTTCAGGGCACAGAATTTCATTACACTGAGTTGATCAGTTTATACACAAGGTCTAATAGTTTCTTGACTACCAGCAGTAGTGCAACATTTTTAAAAAGTCTCTTTATGAAGCTGGCAAAAGAAACAAAACCTGGTTTTTTTCAGAAATATAACCTTCCTAACTAGAAAATGTAGTTAAGACTGTGCATTTTCCCTATTAGAATATTAGAATTCTTAAGTGATTCCTCAGAAAAACTAATTTGTAAGGAACAAAAATACTTAGGTCTTAAACAGTGTCCTATATCTTCAAAACTACTTAAAACATTAGTTAATCCTCCCATATTCCTGCAAGATAGGCATCAACTGCAAGTAAATGAACTTAGTGTTTCCAAAAGCCAGTAACTACCCAAGGGACTCGACAGCTTTCTTCTATCCAGAGAACTGATCTAGTATGTACAGCAGCAATCTGAACTACGCTTTCACCTTGACTACTCCATACCCCATCCAAGGATGAAATGGTGGTTTGTTACCACGTCCACCCAGCTCATAGTTTTTCGGGTAAGATTGACAACAACAATGATAAAAGGCGGCACTCACGGTAAATGCAATTCTTTTCGAATAGCAAGCTGACTGAAAACCAACTGACTTAATAATTTTTTCCATCATCACTGAACTGCAATTCGCACAAACCTCACCAAACCAGAAGTGAAAAAGAACAAAGGTCATTATAACATACTAATCCACACAGTCTCCACACCATCCTTTTTATTTACGGCTGAACATTTCTGTCAGAGAAACAGAATTAAAGTTCTAGAGAAAACGCAGTGTCATTAGAAAACCACTGCACAGGCTCTGATCCTCCCTTTTGAATAAGAACTAAACTACTTTTAGCATAGCTCTCTGCACACACTGATCCATCCAAAACTAGAATTACGACCTTTCAATGGTAAGACCTCTAGGGTTTTTTAAGAGAATTCAAAAATCTTGCAATGGAATTCAGCGGGACGATTTATAGGTTTGAAATAAAGAGCATCTTCGGTATTTTGGGGATCAAAAACCTGCTTATTGACCTGTGTTTAGATCTCCACAAAGGACCTTTTTATTGCTTAAATAATAAACAGTATTCTGTTTCTATAAAAAATCCAATTCTGCTTCTATAAAAAATACTGGAAAATAAATCACATACTTGTCATAACAGGTGAAAACCAGATTATTCTCTGAACTCATATAAAGCAGTAATTAGATTATTTTTCAGTTTTTTCCGCTTGGGATTATTTTTTAATTGGGTCAACTGGATGTGAGTATGTGATGTTAGACGTGAATAATTTCAAAGCAGCAACATTTTTTAACAAGTTTGGACGGGGAGGAGAAATAAGAAGGTTAAACGTAAGTACACTTTGGGCAATAAACATTTATATTTCCCATTTATTTTCTTTATCTTATGTAATGATGAGGACATTTCCTTCTGTATCGTTAACACCTCATATTGCCAGTGTTGACAACTCAGGAAAATAGCCTGCTTACTCACCAAACGTTCATCAGGAGAGGCAATAAGAGCCCTCCATGAAGTACATAACAACACTCCCCACAACTCTCAGCTCATTTTTTTTACCCAGCAGCTTACGTAAATGACAGGGTTTGCAGTGTGCCTTGGCTGCTAACAAGCGGGACACCAGCAGATCAAAGGCGATCAAGGGCAGATCTGCCCTCTCACTGGGAGCACCCTCCTGCCCAGCAGAGAGGCCCCAGCTCACCCTTTCTACTGACCACCCCAAAATCCCCCTACAAAATGATTTGCTGCTTTTCAGGCTGCTTCTCACTTGGCAGAACTGTTTGCTGATGCCTATGTAGGAGTGAAGGACTCAAAATAGATGAGGATCAGAGATCATTTTCAACTCTTTTACAGGGGGCTTAGAGGTACTCTTATCTCTAATTAGGAAGGTGGCTGTCACAGAAAGATATGTTCTGCTGCGACTTACACCAAAGTCAATTGTAGTTTAGGTATTACAACAGCCCAGCCGAGGCAGGATTAGTCACTACGCATTGAAAGAGAGAAGCAATAAAGCAGAATAAACTGGAGTAACTTATTAGCTCTCAGAAGGTGAATCAAGCAATTGAAAGAAGTGATATAAATAACGAGTCATTAGGTGAACAAAAATATCAATTTTACATTATTTAAATCTTATTTTTAATTTCAATTTTTACCCTCAACATTATGAAAACAATAACCCTACGTTTTAAAAACTGTATAAAATTAAATCTCTTTGTTTTCCCCAAAACCAGAAATCTGAATTATGAATTGTTTTGGCCAAGTAAAAATCTAGTCATTAACAGCCTTTTTTCTTAGATAAAACCTCAAAAATGTCCATTCAGTTTTTTAAGAAATGTATTTCTCCTTTAAATATTTTGTAGATCATTTTTGGAAATTAAATCTGTAATTTTAATATTTACAGATTAATAAGGAATCTATAGATCATTACTAGTAGGAAATGTATCAGTTTTTACAATGTATTGAGTGCATTATTTCGTTTCAAAATTGTATTAATTTATTGTGAATAAATGTGCTTATTGTGGCAAAGGAAAAATATCAAAATCTAGAACTGCAAATTGGTGGAAAAATCCAGAAGTGAATTCTGTAACAGAAACCACAGTGTAGAAAAGACGTGGGTGTTGTCATTGCCCTGCTGCTGAACTCCAGTATTTATAGATTTTACAAGTTCTGTGCCTCAGTTTCTCCATCTGCCAGATTTTTGGTTTGTTTCCTTTTTTAAAAAAAAAAAAAAAGTTTTTGTGAATCCTTTAATTAATTAGTTACTGTTTTTAAAACTACATTTTTGGATACAACATGATACAACACAACTCAATATTATTATGGTAACAGGTAATTAGAAGGCCAGAAAGTACATGTTTGAGATCCTAATACAAAATGAGAAAAAATGCAGGCTGTGCTATCTGTGAAGAGAAAGACATAAAAATCCCCAATGGAAAAAAAGGCAAGTAGCTTCCTTGCTATTAAAGGACTTGTGCTTTAAAAGGCTGGGTCTCCTCCTCTCTTATGCTTCCTAGGATGATACTTGCACTGCAGTAATCAAAACAAGGAAGCAGATGGACAGGCAAAGTGGCACTGCAGCTGCAGAAGATGACTACAATAATAATGTTGACATCAGTAACAGTAATTAGTGCACAGACTGGAGAGTGGATGATTCGTTTTTCCTATCTGCTGGCGTGGGCATACTGCCCTAGCGAATGGGTATAATGTTAGTACCTTTAGTTTGCTTTGTTCATTTGCTCCATTTATTAATGCAATTTAATACAATAAAGAAAATCCAACTTTTCTTCCTCTCCAGAAAACTTGTTGAGGAAAGCATGTTGTTTCAGTTTAGATTAATACAAGATGGAATCTTCATTAGCAAATGGCAAAATACCAATTCCTTCCTTATATCTACTTTCAATGTACACAACAATTCATACTCTCCCATAGAGCCATCTGTACATACATTCTTTAAATTTCAGCAGCATCTAGTGCTTGTCTGGTTTTGTCTAAACAACAGCTTTACTGTTTGGTATGACTTCACCCATCTGCAGGCTGATGCCACACCTTTTCAAGGGACACTGGAACAAATGGTATAACTGTGAGAAGGGCCAAGAAAGACATTGTACTACACTGAACCATCTCAGGTAAGAAGAAAGTAAAGCATCAGTGCTACCAGTGGTACCGTTTCATGCTGAGAGAGTTCTGGTAGCATCAGACAAGGATGTACCACTACTCCTTAGCCACCCCACCGAGAATGACAACTGTCCAGTTTGGTGTTACACCATCCCAAAACACCTGTTGAAAAGACTGTTAACTGTGGAGAAACAAATAGATTTTACTTGGGAAATATAGTTTGTTACTTAGAAGCAATCCTGCAGTATGAAGTCAAAGGGAAGGAAAGATAATCAGAGAGATCATGGAAGATGCTTAGCCTTTTGGTTTATTTTCCAATGAGCTTTTCCTTACTCTGCATCTAGCTTCTATTGAGTTTCATTTTCCCCGTTCATTTATTCTCCAGTATTATAAAGGATATCTGTTGTCTTCCCTATATTATCACCCTCAGCAACAGGGAAAACTCCTATCCCCTTTTCCAGTGCTGTCCTACAAAAGGGAAGACTGAAAGTGAGAAGCACAGACTCAGGGTAGAAGTCATTCATGAACACTGAAAGCTCATTTGTCTAAAATCCCTTTCAATTCAAACTCTTCCTGAGCCTTCCAGAGTTCCTCCTTCTGTCTCTAGGCTTCTATGTTTCTCCTCAAACTTGCTGATCTACTGAAGGGCTCTACCCAGGCAGAAACAGGTATTTTTTGTCAGATCAAACTTTTTAATGAAGAAAATATGCTAAAAGTTTATAAACTTTTCGAGGTGTTCTGTGTTTGGGTTTTTTGGGTTTTTGGTTTTTTTTACAACAGAGAAAGAGAAGCTTGAAGTGCCTCATAGAAAAGTGAAGTTGTGTGCAACATCTTTTGGAGATGGGCTTAACAGAGAGACAAACTTAAATGCTGTATTTAACCTTCATTATTTGCTTTCACTGTTGAGAACACCACATTTGCATATGAAGAGTTTCCCCAACATATTTCAAAAATTAAATTAAATTAAAAATCCAGCCATATACTTGGAAACGGAGATGTCTGCATAAACACATCTTTTGTTTTTGTTTCTTCTCATCTACTAAGGTAGATGAGATTGCTTCAGTAATTCTGTTCCGAACACTGAAGGAGACCATTAATCAAATTATTCCAAATCTGAATAGAAAACAATGCAATTGAATGGAAAAGAATAGGTATTCAAAAGAACAGCCATGATTATTTTTCAAGGAAGAAAATGCCAAGAAGTGGAGAAACAGATGGCTGAAAGCATTAGATGAAGACACATTCTCCTATGCAAACTAACAGACTTAATTAATTACTCAAATCACATGGTATTTTATGGAATGACATTAATGATCAGTAATAAAAACTGACAGTGGTGCCTTATCAGCTCCCTTTAAAGAAAAAAGAAATTGTTACAAAAGGAACATGTTTATACCCTACAGATGTAACCCACAGACATAAATATAGTTTCCAATGTTAGTTTGACTTTCAACTCTTTCCTATTGATTTAATTACAAAATTTTTATAGAACTGTAAAATTGTAAACAAAAGCATTCCCTCAACACATTTCATAATAATATCAGCATTACTAAAACATATTCAGCTAAATTAAAACTTTACCTTAACTATTTCCTCTATGAAGCAGACATGTGAGACAGGATCTCTTTTCTTTGTCAATACTTTTTGCAAATGCTGTACCTGTAAGACAGGATTTATTGAGAGGAAAAGTGACATCCAATATATGCAAAAATGCATGACTAGACAAACAGGAATTAGCTGCCAAGTACCTGTCCGCAAGCAGCACAGATCTGATCCATGAGTTTCTCCATGTTTGTCCAGAGGGCTGCTCGAAAAGCCGCTGTGTTCCCAGGTGTTGGCATAGCAGCTCTACCAGGGCCACCTAAATGGTTTTTAAAAACACATAGCAGCATATTTCAGCTTTCACATGTGAAAATTAAAATGCTACAAATATAGACCCCTATGCACTCTCATGATGTAAGAATTTTTTAAAAAATCAAAGCAGCCTAAAATAGCTTCAAAACAGAGTTTTGTGAATGGGCTCAGCTGTCTCAACTGAGACATCAACTAAACTCTGAAGTTCAGTGGGGATACCTCAATGTTTGTCACTGTTACCTGCTTTACCAATTCAGATCTCCACAGAATCACCAAGGCAATGTCAATGAGCACTGTTGGAAGATGTAATAACAAAGTGAAATGGCAGAGACAGTAACTGTGAAAAATACAAGTATTACCAGTTCAGAACTTAAATGCATAGGCAAACTACTAAAAAAAGTGATATTCTGGCTGAAGGCCATGCAGCTTCTAAACCATCACTTTTCTTGACAGGGGTTGTATTTCTTCGTTATGCTCGTGATTATGGTTTTGGACCCCAACCTGTTGCAAACGGGTTTTTTTTAAAGTTTTAAAAGTTCATATTGCCAAAGTTCAAATTTGCCTCTCCTCCAGGTTCCTCAGTATTCTTTGCTATCTGAGCTAACATGTGGAAACTAAATGTTTAACATTTTATGCAACATCCCTTCATATTGAATAGACTGCTTTGAAATAATTTCCATTTGACAAAAGAATCGCAATATAGTATCAGGCTTGCTCCATTGCCTGTAAATAATTTCTACCCGTGATCCTTCCACCAACATAAAGAAAGCAGAATTTGGATTCATCTTTCCATAACAAACTGCTAAGAAAATGCTGCAAGGTTGTAAACTCATGAGGACAATTTTCTGGGCAAGTTGTGAAAAAGCAAGGAGGAGGGGGGAATAAAGGAAAACTTCTGGGCCCAATGACAAGACAGACCAATTTTGGCTTTCTATTAGATGATTTCTGAGACATGCCTACTCCCATCCTCTACTGGTTAAAGCAAGTAGGAAATATCCCTATAACTTGGATGTGAAAGTTTCTTCCATTTGACAACACGCTGTACTTCTGTCAAAAAAGTCAGTTATCATTCGCTGTAAAACAAGTATCATACCTCTTGTAACAGTTTGAGATGGTTGGGTCAATACTTTGATATCCAAAGCATTTTTTATGTTCTCTTCCAGGGCTGTGCAGTATCCGTCCACCACATTAGCAATGGTATCTTTCAAAGTCCCAAGGTTATGGAAAACCTGAAGAGCAGTTCCCACTTGAGTAGGATTCTAGAGAAAGATGATTTTCAAAAATAATTAATTTCAACTGTACTATAGGGGGTTTTTTATCCATGATGAGGCATCATTTTACTGGGTAAGTTCATCTTTTAAGTTCGGTCTGATAATTCATTTCATTTAACATTAAGTAACTGGCATCCTTAGCTCGTAACATAGAACAGAGCGTAAAGGAGAGGATTGATTTCCTTTGATTGCTTAGCAATGCTTTCCTTAGCTTCCTTCGGTGCTATCCTCTGAGTAAGAAGAAGAGAAAAAAAAGGAACTGGAAGCACTGCTAGCAATATCTAACCTGGGGTGTGTTAGCAGTGATTGACCCAATAATTCCAAGGTTAGTTACAGTACAGCTATATTCAGCTATGGTGTAACTAGTAATATTGTTATAACACATGGTATCTGTTACAGTATTGACAGTTATGTGCCAAGGTTAATTAAATGTGATACAGGCTTAAAGCCAAAATACTAAACAAGGACAAGCAGAAGCAAGCAGGTCGAGCCCCTACTACTGACTACTACAGAATTTAAGCTTGTACTTCTAAATTTCTATTTCTAACGCTGACAGTAACTTCATCTTCATCAAAGGAGAATTAAGAGTGCAAAGAAACGCAGTGATCATTTCCAAAGCCTGCCAAAAAAAAAAAGCTCAAGTGTCTCTGTATTGTCTATAGAGGTTTTCCGAAATACAGGAGAGTGGAAACTATCCAAAAACTGTTCAGGTCTGTTGTTTAAGAGACCTTTGATTAAGATTAAATCTGATTATAATTCCACTGAGCAACACTAAACACTGGCATGGGTGCTATTTAGCAAAAGAAAAGCCTCAAATTATTGCCTTTGGAAACTAAGCACTGTCATCCATACACTGAATACCGCTTTTTTATTTAGCATTCACAGGCAATTAGTGCAGGGGGCAATCAGTTGATCATACACACATTAGAGATGCAGTCTTTCGTCATTTTTTTTTAGTGACTTCTGCCAGCAGTAAAGAACATGGTCTAGCAGAAATCTTGGCACCCAGACTGGAGAGAAGCATCTGAGAGCACAAGCACATCCCACTAGAAACTTGACTTCGACCCTCCTCTAGCAGTGAGACCGTACACCATTGCACTCTTCCTGCTGGTGGCTGCAGCAGTAGTGGCCACTAACACTGAAAAGGTCTGCTGCAAGGCCAATGCGACTCTGCTTCATCCTCCCTGGGTGACTGTTTTTTCAGCCAGATGCTCCTGAGTCCAAGAAAAAGGGTATGATCATCTGCCTTTCAAGTGTGCACCAATACCACAGCAATAAAGCTACAATGTGGCTGCTGTGTTGAGGATCGCCTTGCTGGTACATCCCCCTACTGCAACAGGTTTTCTGATCCATTGACGAACAGTTCATTCTCCTCAAACCTAGTGTTTCAGAGATCACAGCACTATAAATACACATTCCTGTCACTTTTTCTAGGGTTTCTGCAAATATCGGAACCATAGCTGAAGCAACAAAGCCAGATCCCATCTCCTGCCGCAACTCCAATGAGGAGCTTCCAGGTTAAGAGGAAAGTGAAGCAATATTAGTCATGTATTATGGTTCACAGACCTTATACTAACTGTACCAGTTTCTTTTTCCAAACAGTGTGGGAGTTAATGAGCATTCCCAGCATAGTATTATGGGTCTGGGATTTGTAGGTTTAGTTTTTTGACAACTGGGTATGCTGTAAAATTTCTAAGCATTCTGTGGGTGTGCTTGTGGAGGTGGGAAAGTAAGCCATAAAGACTGGAAGATTAATGGGATGTCAGAAAATGAAGGCTAGTATAATGCAAGGAGGGAATTTGGGGACAGAATGAACAAGAGAAAGAAAATACAAATGGGAAGAGGATGGGGAATAGAATGAAAAGAAGCTGGAAGGAAGAAAGAATGAAACTGAAAGGAAGGAAAGCAAAGATAGAAAAGTGACCTCATTTACCAGTCTTTCCTGTGAAATTGTTCTAATTCTTATAGAATACTTACAAGGTTATAAAATCAGGCAGCAAGTCATTAATATAAAATTGATACCTTACTACTGTAGTAAGAGCACTCAACCAGGTTTCAGTCAGACGGTAGTAAATGTCATATATAACCAACAAAAAAATAGAACAGCATCAACAGGTGAGCTGGGCACTACCCTGGCCTGAATAACCGATGATCAGGTACTTACTTTCCTGCCAGACAGGCAGCATAGGTACAAAAAACTTCAGGCAAAAGATGAATCTCAGAGCTCCCACATCATAGTTTAGCAAACTAACTCTGCAGCTACTGGCCAAGACAGACACAAAAATGTGCTCCAACAGAGCCTGAGCTATGTTTCCAAAGAACTCTTTTTAGCCCAAAGTTGTCAAAACAATTCATTCTGAAGCTGGTAATAGCTGGGGAATAACCAAAACACATCATTATGGAAACCTGCTATTCACTCAAAGTATCTTCCAAATCTAGTATCGAAGTTCAAATCAGAATAAAACAAAGATTATGCAAGTGGCCTATTTCTTATTTGCTTTAAATTGTGGACATGGCCACTGACAGAAGGCTTCTAGCTCATGTATTCATCTTGTATAACAGGAATTAGAGAAATATTATAACTCTGACACTGTACAAAAAATACCTTTTTTATCTGTTTCATAAATAGTATTTTTGTCTCTTCCAAAACAGTTTGTGTTTTATATGCCCCAGACAGGCTATACGAAGTCCACTGTTGGTTTATCACTAATCCTAAGAGAACTGCATTTTTTATGCACAGCTAGTTTCTAGGTTTAGACAATATGTTAAAAAAAATGAAGCATCTCCTGGGACAAAAATTATTATGTGGAAAGAAAATGTTGGAAAGCAGGAAGAAAACAAACAATCGTCATTTCAGGCTTGCACACACATCTCAAAATTTGACTGTTTATCATTAAGACACACTGGACAAATATTTGAGAATCAGTATTGCAGAATTTGGCACTGCCAACAGACTTTATTTATAAGAATTTGCCCCTAATATTTTCCTTCTATTTGAGAAAGCTTAAAGCTAAATATTTCTGAGATTCAAAAGACTGCCACAATTTTTCTCAAACAGAAAGCATGATTCAAAGTAAAAAAACCCATGACTACAGAAGTAATTCACAATGGAAAATGTAATCACATCAGAGAATAATATTCAGAACAGCTATCCAACAAGAACAATAGGGAAAATAATATAACTATTTTTGAGATGGAATTTAATGAGTTTATTAGCAGTATTGTATAATTAAGTTGTCTGCCACTACAGGCAACTACATGGAGCAATTTGCAAGTGTTCTCCTTAGAATCCCTGTCTGTAAGATCCTATGTTCATTTTTGTTTTAAGTATCTTATTTTGTAAACAAAGACTCAGAAGTAGTAGTTTTTACCAAACACAAAGGAGGCTTGTTGTAATACATAAAAATATATGGGCAGTTAGACCTACAGCAAGACACCATTCTGCTTCTCACAAGGTAGTGTCTTACAAGAAAATACCCTTTTACACAATAAATTAACATCCTAAAAATATTGGTACACATGCCATAAACTTTAAGTTATGGCAATGAAGAGAATAGGGGGCAAAGAAAAATAGTACAGCATTTAGTAATGTTAGCAGTACAGTATAATCTAATGTGCATAAACACAACCATACACAAGTGAAATAAAACAATGACCCCACAAACTGTAGGGCTACAACACTACCTACTCGAAGATTAACTTCAGATTGCAAACATTGTCATGAAGCAGGGAGCTAAGGGGAGATGGAGTTAGGTCCACCAATAATACCCTTCTCCATTCAAAGCACTCCTCCATCTGGCATGTCACAATGTAATATGTTAAAGATATATGGAAACTAAATTCCACACATTTAAGAGCTTAGGAAGATTCAGTGAATCATCAGTTCAACACACGAAAAAAAAATAAAAATCAACCTGCTTAAAAGCAAGTTCTACCATCAAAACAACTCTCACAAATTTTTAAAAACATCAAGGTTTCTAAGCATCCATCAGATAATACATTAAACAGCTTGGTCAGAAGGTTGATATTAGCCACTATCTGAAAAAAGGCATGGATGTTTCAATTTATGATTTAGCAAAACATAAAGATACTCATTCAGCTGCAGCTATGAAGAGATATTTGTACCAAATGCATTTGCTCATTTTCTCTATCATTGACAACTGTTCATTTTACTAACATCATTTTTGATTCATTTTATCCCACCCCATTTGATTCTGTAGACCGTTATAGACAAGAAGAAAAATAAGTGACATGCAGTCATTAAGTATGACATTTTTTTTCACAATTATATCATACGGTTGCTTTCAAGAGTAGAAGACTAGACTCCATAACCCAGAAGATGCTGTCCAGTTCAGCATGACATTTATAGCCATTCTGCAGAGCAGAACCCCATTTGGTCACTTCCTTTCCCACAGAGATAATAATTCTGTGAGGACTAGATAGAAATGTCATTAGGGAATTAAATAAATATACATCACATTGCTAATTGAAAATATCTCCTAGGAATAGGAGATTAAAAAAAAAAAACTAATTTTTTTCTGTCAACTGCCAACACAGCAACTATTTTATAACGTCCAACATTGTAGCCTTTTATTTTATGATTGCCATTAGTGTTATCAGAACAATCTTCTGAAAGCATGGCTAAATAAAGAGCGATATTCTTTTTCATCATTAGAAATGCAGCTTGGGCAAGCAAGTCTGCTTCTCACAAGGGATTGTGGTGATGACACTGAGCTAAATTGAGGACAGGAAGATTGCCAGCGTAAGGCTGAATGAAAAACAAGAAACATGGACGAGAGGCAAAACTCATGGCTCAAGTGCTACAAACACAGCTTCCAAACTCACCCTCTACCTTCTAAGGGTATGGGATTCACCTTGCGGACCCTTATCCTCCAACCAGTGCTGTCTTAGGGAACTCCATGTCATTATTTCTTTATCCAGTGCAAATCTGTCCATATGACCCTATACTGCAGGGTTGTCACCTGTGTGGACTAACTTCCTTCTCAAATGAAGATGCGTTAACTGCCCAAAATATTTATGGTCAGTACTACTTGTGACAATTACAAGTACTTTCATAAAGAAGTAGTGTTAGAAATCGAATTAATTGCTAACTGTCATGTACTTAAATTTCACAAGGGCCTGCACCACATAATCAGAACAGCTCTCTGAGGAAATGTTCCTTAGGCATGACGGTTTGGAAACACAACGTATGGAGAAGTCAAACTTGGACCAGTCCCTCACTTTAAAATGATGTTCCATAGCTACTAATGTACACAAGAATATTTCCGTTTTGCTTACTAAAATCAGAACAGTGACTCTGACTGAAAGTCTTTATTATGCTGCAGAGAACAGATGACCTTGTTCAGGAAAGGCTGTGGCAGGAACACAATAGAAAGTTTTCACTACATATATATACATATACGTATTACTCTACAGCTGTGATTTCAGTGTGCTGCCATATCCTACCTCCTATGTGATAAAACATTTACCATGTTCCATACCCAAGCACTAAAAGCGTAACGCAGTACAAAAAGGATCCCATACATTGCTTAGCTGAAGGAAGATCCATAATTACTAATGAGTCCAGGTATCACTTCAACAGAGTTCTCTGACAATGTGGCAAGCCGGAAATACCACTAATATTCTGAACAAAAATGCAACATTCCCTAGCCATCAAGAAATAATCAGCATTAATATACAATAACCCTAGAACAGGACACACATTGAAATAACAAACTTGTAAACTAACAAATATTCTCTAAGAGGGAATACAAAAGGTTATTGCAGCCCTTCCAGAGTAAATGCAAAAACAGTTTCCAGAATGATACTTCTGAATATCTTTGACTAGCACTTTGCATTAAATAATTTCATTTGATAGTAGATTTACCTTATTGGGAACTCTTTCAGTTACTTCTCTATGCTTACTTCACACTGCTCATTTTGTTTGCATGAGATAGCAGTTGCAATTTCCAACACAGTACAGACTTACAAGGTCAGTTAAATAACCCAAAAAAGACCCTTTGTGAGGCCGGAAATCCCCAGTCAGATCTTCATTTACAGTTATTTACTCTTTCTCCCCTCTTGCTACCATTACAACACACTGCCTCCTTCAAATAATTTTCCCATAACTAATGTTACTACCTCTAATGACAAGTACTACTACTTGAAGACCAAGTGATTGAGGAAGGGTTTTTGCAAGCACTTGGAGCCACCAATTCCAAGTAGTTCTTAGTCATTTCTTAAAGACACTAAAAGTGAAAAAAGTGAGAGGTTACTCCAGGAAAAGCTGCAATTCAGTTTAAGGAGCTCAAGGAGGTAAGCAGTGAAAGAAACTTAGCCACCTCAGCCACAGCCAAGGCAAAATGACCTATTGAGTCGAAGTAGTAATTTACTAAGAACTGTTGGATTTCTTGCTTTGCAGTATCACTTGGCTATTTTAATTGCAGGAAAAATTAACAAAAAACTAAAAGTAGAAATTAAATGCCAATGAAATTCAGCTGCAGTCTAAAAACAGTGGTTTATTTCATTTCCAAAAGTCCATGCCTTAAAAAAATTAATTGGTATATCACAACTCCTAAAAATGAACCTACTTAGGGAAGCACGTCTCTATGTTCATTATCACCCCATCTGTCTTTTACTCTGTTCATCTTTAAAATCTGAGCAATACATGAAAAGGTCAAATGTAAAGCCAGAGAATACAGACTTATTTCTAATGATCTTCCAGTTCTTCCTGATTTGACCTTTGCAGTGTTGAGAGGAGCGAGAGGTTAAGATGTTATAATTTTCTATAGAAGGTAATACTGACATAAAACATCGGCCAGACTCTAAAAAAAAAAAAGCACATTTTAAGCTGTAAAAGTCAAGAATTCCAAAGCTAAACGTTTGAATATGGTTAGGTTAGAATATCTACCTTCTGTCAGCCCATGTTTGGAATATACAACTTCTTTTAGTAGAAGGACTTTCACAGGAAAGGAAAACAGCCATAAAGCACAGCCATAAACCTTATCATGTCCTCAAATTAGGTCAGACTTTTGTTTCATAGAATAACAAGAAGTAAATAACAAGAAGCATTGCACTATAAAGGTTAAGAAGAAAAAAAAAAAAGAAAAGAAAACAGCAGCAATAAAATACTAGAAAGCAAAGAAACAAGATTTTTCAACACAGCTAAATAGCCTGCCAAAACACTTATTCCTTATAATAGTGTAATCAAAGCAACAGATGGCTAAGAGCTAATGGAACAGAAAGGCATCAGGAACTGTTGTAAAGAATTATCTCATGAAACATCAAGCAATATTCCAAAGTTTACCAAGCCTTAGGCTATCAACGTGACAGCAATTTCAAAGAAAGCGTCTGGCACCTCTGAGGACAGATCAGCTAGATCAACTAGCACTTATCAATTACAAATTTCATCCTACGATGCTGTACTTGAGTGTAGAAAGATTATAAATCAAACAAAATGATGGAAACTAACAGGCAACAAGGAAATGGGTGCACCTGAGCCAAATTAAGCTTCTTAAAATGCTTCTCTCACCTCTTACACAACTTGACCAATCTCTAAAGCCCTCATCAGTAACGAATCAGTTAGCAAGTGAATCTGAAGATGTGGCTTCTCTACTAAAAACACAGCTGTCACTTTCCAGTGAAGGTCAGAGAGCAGAGGGCAAGGCTGTAGCACCTCTCTTGTCCTTGTGCAACCTTGACTTGCACCTGCTGACTCAAGGCCCACTACTGAAGCACAGAAGTATAAGGACACAAAATCTCATTATTAATTCCGATTTTTGGACAGCAGCTTCCAACCAGATGTTTTCTCCCACCTCACAATATCATTATGTACGTGCTCACTCTGTTAACTGCTTGAACAAAGCCACTATAAAACAGAAAGGTCAGGTTTTAATTTTAACTCAGTCTTAACAATTAAGAATAGGAATTAGCTACTGGAGAGTTATAATATTTTTTTGCTCTGTTTACAAAAAAAAAAATACAGTTTCAAACAAAATAGCCTTTAAATATGCCTGAATAAGCTCTGAATGATTTAAATATCTACCAAAAGCCATCTGGATTTTCTTGTTCTCTTGTTAGTCTCTGCAACAAGGTAATAATTACCCATGCAAGTGACAATATCTTATTTCTGGAATCTCTGCAGATATTGCCAGCAGCTCTGAAGTGCCCTCAAATATTTACAATGACTTAACTTTAAAAAGTTACTTTATTTCAAATTCTTTTCAATTATTATTTTCATATTCAACTACAGACAGATCTCCATCAATGCCAGATTTGCTGGCAAAAAACTTTTTTTTTTCTCCTTAATACAAAGTTCAAATTCCCTGTGTCACCCGCCTACAGGAAACTCCAGGTCTGCGGATAATCTGACAAAGAATCAGAGAATTATAGAACAGCTGAGGTTGGTAGAGACCACTGGAGATCACCTAATCCACCTTCCTGCTCAAAGGAGGGTCTACCAGACCAGGCTGCTCAGGGCCTTGCAAGGCTGAGACGGGTTAGTTCAAATGAGCCAGAAGACATCCTGCTCCTCCTCCATCTTCCCTTCCTAGTTCTCCTTACAGTTCCAGGAAAACCTAACAACAGACTCTTGCAGTCATTTTCACTGAGTTTCACTGAGGTCAGTTTGAAAGAGAGCAAGAGTCTGTATACACACCTACCGACACTTCTTTGGTGTCAGCAGTGTTACCTGACAGTAGTATCAGTCTTCCAAGCCCTCTTGAAAATTTGTGCACTGGGAGAAGCAGGATGAGACTGACCTCTTTCTGTAACAGATGCTACATTTGAAGAAATACATTCTGTATTTCTATATTCTTTTTAAAACTAAATGGGTTCTCTCTTTAAAAATAAGAAGGCAAAGCTGTATTATACAAAAACTTTACTATAAAGAAAAAGATCTGAAGTCATGTACAGAAGAAGAAATACTGCACCTAGCTTTGCCTGCAGCTAGCACATGCATTCGGGAACCAGTTCTGCTACTGGAAAAAGTCAGTTATCTGCACGTAATGCATTTTGAAACCTTCACACAAGTAGGAACTTTTTGGAGGCAATATGGCAGTAGGAAAGAAGGGAGATAAAAGAGGAGAAGAATAATTAAAGTGCATAACTTGTTCCACACAGAGAACATTATTCATAACCTAGAAACTGGAGCATTTTGATGCAGGATTTCTCCTTACTAATGCAACATACTGTTCAATTCCATACACCATTTCAAGCTAACCCAAAGCTTTAAATCTTTTTACCATAAGAACACCTCCAAACATATGATAAGGCAGAATGTGGCACTGAGTAGCAGATCAAGAACACGATGAAGCACCCATTTTTCAGAGATTAAGACACAGAACAGATTTTTAACCTGAGAAAAAGGCAGAATTAATTATATTATCTTATTTAGATGAGTATCATGGCTAGTCGATCATATTTTTCACCCTGCTCTATGCAGATGTGGCTTATTAATGCTTTATAAGGTTTTTTTTTGATCACCTAATTGCATTATTTCAGAACCTGTTAACAATCAACAGTCAACAGTACAAACCACAAATAGAATTACCGTCTGGGAGAGGCATTTAACAATAACATACTACCTTATCTGGAGAGAAAGAACCTCAGTTTAGCCTTAGTTTTGAAGAGAGACAGATACACAAAAGTATCAATTAAGAAGACTGGGATGGATTATACAGAGAATCAGCCAAAGTCAGGGTCAGTCTCTGCTCAGTTGCATCCCTGGAATCCTAGCAGAAGTTCATACACGCTGTTTACCTTGGAGTATTTAAACCAAATCAGGTATCATTTTAATCAATTTGTTGTAAACCACTTCAATGGACAAGGACTTTGGAAGAAGACTACCTTATTTCACTTTTGATTAAGCTTGTTCTATAAAGACTAGACCCATGTAATTAAAGCACTGCAATTTATGATAAAGAAAAACCTCTATGGTTCTCATTCCATTCGTACCTCGACTGTTTTGAGAGATCTAATCTTAGCCTGCCTTTCTTCATCTGTAGCAAGGCAAACACCACTTCCTTATTTCACAGCTCCACCTTACCTACCTCCCATTCCATCATCCAGCCCTTCTGTAGTCTTGTTCTCGTAACAGCTCCTTCCATTCATATCTTTCTCTTTGGAGCTACCTTCAACTCCTAAACTTAGTTTCCAGTTTCGGTATTGACACATACTGTCCTCAGTCTCTTCCATTCTCCCCCTACAGCATATTTTATTTACAAAGCCTTTCACAGTTGAGCTGTTCATAGCAGTGGCCTATGCCTCTCTGCATATAAATAGATGAATCAATTATCATATTTGCATTAATTATCTTAAAAGCGTTAGAATCGGATACCTTCTTGCCCTTATAGGTATTATCTAGCCTTAGTGAAGTTTCAGTTTTGCAATGCGGTCAGAGCTGTCCAAGACATAATGGTTGACGTGTTTCCAGTTCAGAGAAACCACCTAAACAGATGGACAACCAGAACACAGAAGCAGACTATGCAGCAGCCTCTAATTTAAAATCATTTCTGTCTGCAAAGAAAGCTGAACTCAATGTTATCAAACATTCCTGTGTTTTCATGACGAATATTTTATGAGGAATAATTTTTTAGTGATCACAAATGACATTTACTAATTGGTATGAAACCAAACTAAGTGCTTCATATTTCAAAATAACTACTCTCAATGGGAAGATCTAACACACAAGGTGGTTTCTGATAGCTTTCTGAGGTGTTCTGACTTTTTTTTCCCCTAACACACACGATGCATAGCTGGTAATTCCTTAGAATTTATTTAATGTCTACAATTTTTTGACCAGTAAACCTATCTGTATTCTTCCAAAAGCACTATCGAGCTCTATAGTTAATATGTATTTAAAACGTCATCTACAATGGAAGGTTTAGTTTTAGTGTTTTGTTGGCAACTGGCCAAATCAACCAAGATGAAACTTCAAAGAAAAGGGCCAGGAGTGAATTTAAAAATTATCCAGCTGATTCTCACATAAAATTGTCACTAAACAGAATACAAAGATTTTGGCAAACAGCTAAGTGATGATTCATAGCAGAGTCAGGGAATATAAAACATTAATGACTTCTCAATTTTCACCTATTACTTTACCATAAAAGACAGTTATGTAAAAATATTGTTCAGATCAGACTTATTTTCAGGAATACCCATTTATAGAAACTATTTATAAACCACTTTCTTGCACTATCATAAAAACAGGAACAGAAATGATGGGATTAGCAGGGCCACAGAATAATAAATCCTTACAAATAAACACCGGAAAGTGCAGGCTATTTGTTGTGCTGCACTGAAAAGTGCAGTAAAGTACTTGCAAATACTCCATTATCCAGTCACAGATTTTCGGTCTAATTCTGCATTTATGACTCACAGACACCTACATAAAAAAAAAAAAAAGAAAGAAAAAACCCAGACGCATAATCTGTCAATCCACTTTGATTAACCATTTACACAGTCTAGGATCAGTGAAGAATTTTACTTTTACAAAAATACTGTGTCACAGTTGGACATAAATTGCATTAAGCTTCCTGAATTACCTCTATATAGGGCAAGTGCACAATAGCAAAGTGATATAAAGCTTTCTGTATCATGGCTGAAAGCAAAGAATTCGCACAATCCCATAATCTGTTTCTAATTCAGTATACATATTTTAATGACTGCACGCAGACCCATCAAAATCGGGAAGATCAGGATCTCACAGGGCAAAAGACCACTACCATACCTATTATTTTCAAGGCTTTATAACTCAGCAGTAAAAAATTAAGTCAAAACGTGAAAATAAAACCTCTGCTAATTTTAAAAGAAAGCCTCCATTTTTCTACCTTTACACTGCATAGAAGATTAATCTATTAGTTTAGAATGACTTCTCCACCAAGTCTTTTTATTCTTTTTTTTTAATAATCCTTTAAGAAAAGCAGTATTTTTTAAATTTAAAAAAAACCCTTCCTTTATGTATTCTCTATTTACTAGATATTGCTTTCCAGCACTTCTAGTAGCAATGAACGTGACCAACAAACGTTACAAAACATGCCCAGGAACTTTAGTGACCGCAGGAAGATGGAATACTTCGGTATTTGAATTCACTGCACATTTTCAGAATATCCCTAGGTAGTGCCATTGGACACTGTATTTAAGTGACTGATCACTGGCATTCCAAACATTTATTTTAATTCAAAAAAAATCACGTTTATATATATAGATACACACATGTATTTACACTATTATGGACCAGCATAGCGCTGAAACAACTAGCAAGTATTAAAAGATACTGGGAATGTAAGGGGACCAAAGTGAATCAATCAATCATAACATTACTAGCAGTACCACATTCATGTCATATTTTTATCTTCTGCGTGCTTTACTAATAACAACAAAATGCATTTGATGGTATTTTCTTTAGCAAGGGCATAGAAAACAAATATCAAGTGACTTTGGATCTAATACACGTTCACATCATGCTTTTCGTTTTCCATATGGAAAATATGGACAGTCATCCACTACTGAAATGTATGCTAAAGGTACATTTATTTAATTATTGTTGTATGCACCACCAGTAACTTCTTTTCAGCTTTGTGAATAATTTCGTCCAAGAAGGGAAGCATGGGCCCATGTTTTCTTTAAAAAGAGAAACAGTTGGAAACCCTTACAAGCTACATCTTATAGCAAATGTGTCTAATCAACCATAAAAGACAATACTGCTAGCCCACTAATATAAGACATTAAATAACTGGGCAATTTTAGGTCCCAGATAATAAGAACATTGCAGGATATTAAATTGCAAGGCTGAGCCCAGGAATGCATTTTACCCCAGTAAAAAGCAAGAATATACATTTTACCCTCAACACCTCTCTCTCTACACACTTCCTTCCTCCCCTACTCTGCCTCTAGAGGAGACACGAGAATCTGACAAATACTTTGACTTTTTAAACAGCTGAAGATTCGCTTTCATTTAAAACTGTTATCGTGACAGGTTTCCATAGTACTTCCCTGCAGCAATCACTGCTTCTGCCTTCTCTATTTCTATTTTAAAAAATAACTTTAAGTAGCAGAAAAAGGTGAGATTAAAAAAAAGGTGGAAAAAAAGCCTAACTAAATTGCCTCTCCACTGCAGCCAGAGCAGCAGCAGAAAGGAAGCAATACTGAAAGATGGTGTTTGCTGTCCCTTCCCCTTTTTGCAGGTTTAAGTCACCAGAGTACATGCAAGCTTCTTTTTAAAACCAGTTTCAACCATTCTTGAGTAAGAAGTAATTCAGCGCAGTTAACGAATGGTTTGTGAAACAGCAGTTCTTTCAATGGCTTAAGTCATAGGGAGAAAAAAAAAATCCATTGACTGGAGATCAGACTCAGCAGTTTAAGATGTGATTTTCAGCAAGTCAGTGACGTCTAAACCCAAAAAATGAGCCGAACCCAGAACTTCCCAAATACACTGTCCACAATGGACATAACTGACAAAGGACAGTTATTCTCCCCTTTGACCCACAAATATCAGATCCCTTGGGTCTAGATCACCCTTATTAAGTAGATCCAACCTCTAAGCACAAAGTGCCTTGTCTGCACAAGTAAATGATAAGCTCATAGAAGATCATCTACTGACATGCCTTAGTGCCAAGCCCGCTGGTAGCTGCAGCAGCATGCGATGACCCCAGCCCTGCCTGGTGCTCAGGGGCAGGTCACTCCCTCACAAATGAGATGCAGGGCAAAGCCCTTCAGGCTTAGGATGACCCTGGCCCTCGTTCCCACTTCCTGAAGAAGTGCTTTAACACTGCTTCACCAGCACCTTCATTTTTTCATCACTTGTGTAGTTAAACAAGCAGTCACCCATGCCGAGAGGGAAGCCGAGGGTACTTATGCTCAGGAAAGGTATCAGCTGGTGAATCCCAGCAAAACCACCCCTAGAAGAGCTGCAAACATCTGCTGAGCTTCAGTTTTTGTATACTGACATTCCCTGCTGCAAATCTCAGTCTTAGGTGCTTAATTCACTGAGTGCAGAACCTAGATGACAAAAATGGCGTTACAAACCCCATTCTTGTAGCCCCACAGCACATTCCCCACTCCCACAACCCTTACTGTTCACAGCGAGACCTAGGAGCATTATAAATCTAGTCCGTAATCTCTCTCTCGGCCTCTTGTTCTTCACCTGCAAACCACAGATGTTGGTACTTCACCTCTGTCACAAAGATGCCGTAGGGATAACAGCAACAGGAACTGTAAGGAATGCCGGCAATGCAGATTATAGACTTATCTAATGTAGAGGGACAGATCAAACTCAGGCAAACTTTTACTGAAAACACCAATCCCTCAGCTCCAAACAGAAAATACAGAATACCGGAGAATGGCAACAGCATTTTTGCTATGCACACCTGGAAACAATATGCAGTAAATACAAAACTTGGCACAGGGAATCTCTGGAAGATGCATAAAGGTTTCTCAGTCTTGGTAGTTGCTTTCCTTCTGCTTGAAACTTGGGTAATGTACGTGATCAAAAGAGATGTTTACTGATTTATCATGAATGCAAAGAACCAATCTGATTAAACATTGCAACTTAATACCATCTCTGAATGAACTGATCCATTAAAACACATTTGTAACAGCTCACACAAGGACTAGACAATACAAGACAGTTGACAATGCATGTCAGCTAAAAATTGTATTTTCCTAGTTATATACCAGTAATTAAAGCCACATGGGCTGACAGAAAGTAAAGATATTAAAAGATACATACAACTATGCATAAGGTCTTTTATAGGCTCTACATGAGTTAATAAGCCTTCATTTTATGCTAGGTACTCACTTTTTGAGAAAATTAAATTAATATTTTATCTTTTACAAGATACATACATAATTTAGTACCTCTAACTACCAAGATAATTGTAAAAAAGTAGTCTCAGTATTCTGGTCAGCCAGATATCCTGAACAGAGATCAAAATGTCATTAAACCATGGGCTGTTGCCAAAATGTCTGATGACTGAAATCCAATGTTTTTATTTTTAATAGATATGCAGAGGAATTCCCAGAAACAGATCTTCAGTATGTAATGCTGTCCTTTATCTGTGTTCAAGAGGATCACTGGTATGGCATGCACATTTTTAATAATGCTGTCACATGCTAAACAAGTTAAGATCAAAAAAAGTACAATTCCAGTTTCAACATAATGACACTATTGCTACAGGAGAAACAGTACAGCTGATACAAGGGAGAGATCTGGGGAATTGACAGCTGAAGGAATTGTCTACTGTCCCCTTCAACTTATTAACATAGAATTATATTGTGTTACTGCAAGTGTTAAGTTCTGCAGTGTACAGACATTTTTATGTATAAATTTACATTGTGCCTTACTGTTAAAGTTCTACAGCTCCACTCAACCTACAGAAGTATTGTGTCCACCTTCACTGATTTCCAGTACTACTCATATTTTCAAGAAACAATCTCTGATGTAGAAATTGAAAACCAATTAAGTTATAAGTGTTAACCATCTTACGCAAAAATTATCTACCCATAACATGCATTTAAAATCCTAAGATGTGAGCTATAGTCTACCCTTTCTATACATGACACTATTATCTCTACGTCTGCATGCAATCTTTTCAACAGAATCTTATATTAAGCAAGTGAGTGGGTGGTGTGGGCAGAGCACAAATATTTTGAGAGAAATTCCTGACTGGATCTCTCCAAATTATTCGTGGTATCTCAGAAGAACATTACCCCTCAAAGACTAACAGTGTTTCTCTTTGATTATTCCTAACGATGTATGCAGAGCATCCCTTAGACATGCACACGTGCACAGAGTCACGGCAAACCACAAATATGCACTGTACTTAAATCTAATGCTCTAATTTAAAAGCTTTAGTAAATACCAACTCACAGTTTAAACACAGAGATTTACATAAGTTTCTAAAGGACTAGCATTGCTGAAACATATACTTTTACTTGGGAAAATATTCAAGTTTGTATCTCTACATCACTTGTCAATAGAAAGACCTTTTCCCAGTCACCATTCTCTGTTTCCAAGTGCATAAATTCTTCAATGCTCTATTTCACAAATGCTTCACATAATATGCATTTCATCAGTCCAACCAGAAATTATTTTAACATTTTTGTTTTCTTAATTTAAAACCTGACATGTTTTTTTTTCTCCAGCAAATTAATTTATTAGTTCTTTTTACAGATTTGTTCATCTTCTATCCCACACAAATGTTATCTTGATTTCTCTCGTGGTTTGCATATCACAGCCAGCCAATGATGACCCTGCAGGTAAGAAGGCTCCAGGTAACAGTTAAAGTCATCATGCAGATTTTCAGCATTCTGACAAACCACAATTATTCCCTCTTTTTTTTTTTTTTTTTAGCCTTCAAAGCGTGCTGCTGGCCTAAGCAAATGAGAGAGCAAACTGCTGCTATTGAATGTCCTGGCACTCATATCAAGTAGTGTGGCAAAATTGGTGAGGATTGTAAACATGCTCAAGTGTTGCAGCTGGGGTGTAGAAAAACACATATATCATACTAACCATTGGTTACTCTTGTGTGCTTGACATCTGTGTTTAGATACCATAGGGCCATGATACACTTAGAGGCACCCTATGGAACATGCTTGAGATTCCTGCCCTGCTGCAAGAAAGATCAAAGCACAGCAGTAAACTACACCTGGGCGAATCCCCGATATACAGGAGAAAGCAGCAGATTCAAAAATTCTCTACCATGGACGGAGCTCCATGGTGCTGCTTCACAGATCCCCCAGTTTGTGAGGTAACAAAAATAAATTTATTCTTTGCATTTCATCCATGGTTTTGTGGCTGTTCCTGCATCCTGCCTGTGTTGGCTCACATAAGTACTGTGCCAAAAGATTCCCAAACTTATCTGAGTGTGAAATACAGAATTGTCAACAAGGCGATTTACTTTGTTTACAGTAGCAAGTATTTTCCATTAGTGAAACTTCAAATGCATTAAAAATGCAAGCATCATGTCAACTGCAAATTATAAAGCAATGCAGGGATACCCAGCCTTTCCGCTGGGGGGGCCGCTTGCCTTTGCACAGGTGCAGGAGAGGACCATAGGCCGTGTTCCCTACTTTATGAGAAGACTAGAGCACACACGCTAGCGCTCTCGTGTGTGTCAGAGACATGACACTTGCTGGAGAGTTGCCCCTCAAATCCATTCACGTGAACTATCTCGTATGTGCGCATCCATTGCAATCAGGGTGCTGGATGATCTGTTCAGGTGTCAGTTCCAGGACACCACATCATCTGACTTTTCCAAGAAGTTACTAAATTTACCACACAGATTAGAAAGATCTCAAGAAGTGGTTCAAGTTTACTTGTTTAGTTTCTTGAACTTTACTAAGTTCAAGTTTAAACAACTGTATCTACAGCTAAAAATACAAAAAACTCACAGAAATTTACCCAAACTGTTATTGATAAGTCTAATTTTCATTGCTTCCCACTCAACTGTTTCTGAGGTTTGTCCACATCCTTCTTGACATGTTGAAATCACTACTAGAACCCACAGGGCTGAGCAGAGTACAAGGATCACTCCATATCCTTGTTTAACAACCTATACTTTTGTTCACACACCCCAGTACCTCCTTTATATCTGCTTGACACGGCTGACATTCAGCCTGTAACTCACTATAACCTCAAAATCCCCCTCTGGACATCTACTATCCACATAGCTATTTCTACTACATACCCATCCTTTTCTTGCCTTTTTCTTCACGTAGTACCTTACACTTGTTCCTTTTCAATAGCATCCAATTTTTTCAAGTCAGTTTCTCAAGATTATTCTTAATTCTAACTCTGTTCCTACAAGACCTCTTAATCCTTTTTAGACAGGTGCAGTCTGTAAATTTGGTAAGTATATTTTGTGTTCCATCATCCAGATCATTAATGCAAGCACTGAAAAGTGCTAGCCTTGGGGCAACTTCCTGCAGAAACTCACTTGATACGTTCTTCCATTTCAGAAGGGAACCAGCACTGCGTATGGCTTTCCAAACTGTTCTGCACTGATCTTGTAGCAGTTTAATCTAGATTATCCTTCCTCAGTTTAAATTGGAAAATATCACAGGTAGAAGTATCACAGACAAAATATCTGACCCCACCTTTTACTCCTCCTCCCACTAAACTGATCACCCTTCAACAGAAGGAAACTAAGTTGCTTTGACAGGACTCACTCTTGAGAAATCTGTGCTGATCTTGAAGTAGACTCAGCACACGCACGGTTATCAGGCATATCTGGGACACCAAGGAAGTGTGTGAGTGCCCGTCTGTGTAAGGTAATTAAAAAGCCTGTGCATGGTGATGTATCGGGGAAGCACTAGAGACCATCACAAAAGACACTAGCCACAGGGAGGAGGAAGCATCACCACAGGGCCTGGCAGGCAGTGAGTTCTCAGAAGCAGGTATCAGACTGGGTCAAGTGTCCTGAGGGGCTGCACGTGGCTCACAGACGAAAGGCTGATTGCCACTACAGTACATCATCCTTAGCACATGTATCGGCTGCTTAAAATCTGTAACCTAAAGAACTATGTTGAGGTGCAACATTCTGTGGAAGGAGAATGTTGTCTTCTGGTCACCTCACGAAATCATCAGAAAAGCATTTCCCTTTTCCAGGAGAGAATGAATTACATATCCTCTTCCAGCATCCAATCCATTCTATAAAATGCAAACTAGATAGCCTCTAAAATTGGACCTTTTAAAGTTTAAATGTGGTAGCTGAACAGTTCTAGAAACAAAGGTTAAATCCTATACAGTCAGTCTGTACCCTAGTCTTTTTCTTGTATTACATACTGCTGTGACACAATACCATTTTTAAATGGTATCTAATGTATTTTAACAAAGCTGTTAGAGGGAAAATTGAAATTCAGTCAATACACTTAGGAGGCCAAAAGATTTATTTGTTACCTCAAAAAGGCATTTGATTTCAGAAACATGAAATATTAACATAGCAACATGACTGGGAATGCTAAGAGAAGTATTCAAAAGATATGTTACCCTCCAAGATGTGTTCCAAAATGAAGGGTGCTGCACTAACTCCTGATTATCCAAACATCTAATTGCTGACACTCCCCAGTAACATGACTGTTTAGTGGTAAAGTGGTAAATGAACACTCCCCTATCTGTTTCATCAAATGGTTGGTTTTGGACTTCTGTCAGCCAACACCTAAAACCCCATATTGCTGCTAATCATTGTAATAACCCCGTGTTCATTTTTTCATCACTGAC
The DNA here is from genome assembly GCA_013400135.1 of Rhinoptilus africanus. NCBI lineage: Eukaryota > Metazoa > Chordata > Aves > Charadriiformes > Glareolidae > Rhinoptilus > Rhinoptilus africanus. The sequence goes on from VXBO01008078.1 coordinate 371,386, forward strand.
TGCTTTAATTGATCTCGATTATTCTGAGGAAGATGATTTGCACAGTGAAAATGTAGAAGAATGCAAAAACGCCCGCAGTGATAAATGAAAATTGGACAATCAATCTTATGTAGGAAGCAGCTGAGCTCTTTCTTTTGGAGTGATAGCCTGGTCAGAAAAGTCAGCTGCTGCTAAGCCAGCACCTCCTCCAACTGACCATCCCAAAAACCCTGCCGTTGCATGTCCATCCTCAACAACGCAGGTATTCCCTCCATGTATCTGAACTCCCCACACACATCCGCACCCTGTTACATTAACAGGGAAAGTTGCTTTACTATCTGTCAAAACACCAGGCATTGCATTTTTCAGGAGTATATCCGCAATCGACAGTGGCTATGCCTATATCACAACAAGCTCCTATTACTGATGGGAAGGTGAACATTTTCTGCCTTAAAAAAAACCCAACAACCTAACAAATAAAGCAATGGACAGGTTAGTTAATAGTTTTCTTCTTTCTTGTTTTGGGGGTTTTTTTGTTTGGTTGGCTGGGGTTTTTTAGTTGTGTTTTGTTTTTTAATTCTTTAAATCAAATTGCATCTCCTCTACAAAAATGTCCTTTAGCTCCTGGAGATTATATGTACAGTTGCAGGAATTCTTAAGTCATATACATCATACTCCCCTTTCACCTTAAAATCTATAGCAACACAATTCACAGTCTTACCTAAACAAAACTGGTTTATAGAAACATATATTTTCATTAATAAGGGTGGAAACAACCTTAGTTTGGAGGAAGAACAGTGGAAGTCATACGATTACTTCGCAAAGTTGGAGTAGGAAGGCACACACATGCTACATTATTCAATGTTCATTTGGTGTGAAGACTACAGATCCCTTAGCATCAGCAATATGGTGTGTCAGAGTTTATTACTTCTAGATAATTTATTTTAGTAATTCCCCATAATGTCCAAACCTGGCCCTGAATAAAGTATAGGAATCTGAACAGATTTTTGCTCTCCACTTGTCTTTTACAAAAAATTTTGTCCAAACATTTTCTAATAAAGCTATAAAGCATTTAAAGAAACAATTACAACAAAACACCCTGTAGAATATAGTACTAATGTGTCTTTAAATTCAACAGAATTTGTCCTTCACATGTATAAACTAGTTCCTATCAAACTCAATTACAGCTGATGTCAAGAAACCTCCTCTTCTGGTAAAATGCAAAAAAACCCACCATAGATTGGCCCAGAAGTTGGGGGGGGTTAGCCCCTCTCTTCTCTACACAGCAAGCATCCCAAACACTTTGTCTTCCCAAGGTGTTTAGAGAAAGGAAACTAAAGGCATATATATATGATCATTTTTTTCTGTGCCTCTGATAACTTATCTCAGATTCAGATGAATCAAAAATAAGCTAAAAATATTGGTTATCATGGGAAAAAAACCCCACCATAATACAGTCTTTCATGTTTTAGCGTTTCAGAGTAAGAGCCTGAAATAGTATTCCACCCACACTCAAAAAATTGAAGATATGCAAAAATTCCCACGTGCAACTTTATTATCTATTATTGAAGTGGGAAAATGACAACATTGGCAAAATTTTGCCATTTTTGGTAATAAAGTAGGAAAGCAAACGAATTGGCTTCAGTCCTGAACCTTCGAGTGAACAGCTGGGAAGGAGGAGGCAAACAGCAGCATCCCAAAAGCCAAACTGAAAAAGATGAGCCACAGATTGAGAAAAGGTAAAAAGAGTGCCTAACTCTCTTTGGCTTGATACTAAAAGGGCAAACCAAAGAAATCTAATCTAATTTATGTACTAATTCTGATTACATGTTGCTGCTTGTTATGATGCTGGATTAAGACAAATAACATAAAGCCTTACCACAAAATTAAATAAAAGCTATGTGTTTTAATCATTGGAAATACAAATTGGCCTTTTTTCCACTGAAAAGCCTACCATAACCCTTCACTATAACCACAGATTATATTCAACTATACCTTCAGCTGGTTTTGACACCTTCCTTGCCTTCTCTCTCTAGAGTTTATTTTTACTAATAGTCAACTAACCAGTCAAAACAACTTCTAGTTATTCCAAAGAATATTAAAGGTAAGTGAAAATACAAGATTACTTTTTAAACTCTCTAGTCCTTCTTCACTTACCAAGGAACATTTCTTCAAAAGGTAATGGATTCTAAAGAGAGTGCACTACAAAATACTTCAGAAGGCATGAAAAAACATGTTTCCTGAGAAAGTCTACAGCAGTAGTGAATAACAGGTGAGAAGGACCAAAATGTGAAAGAGAATAATATGGTTTTAGTAATATGGTTTTAGTGCATCTTTTTAGCCTTCATGTGTGTGTATTTGTGAAACCACGTGTTCCACAGATCTTCTCTTGCAGCTTTTGAGAAAATAAGCAGCTCTGCTTTGCCTTCTGCCTCCTCATACCACATGCAGGTCTATGGTAGAGCAGTAATTAAATCCATTCTCCAACTTGGGAACCTCTGCCTATAGCAGATCAGAAATTATATTCTTATCCAACGCACAACTGGCTTCACAGATTCTTATCAAACATCAGATAGATGCCATGGGAAAATGATCAAGTTACTCTTCCTCTTCAAGCCATACAGAATGCTCTAATGGCTGGCAGACTATTCCCTTGATGGGAATATTTCTCAAAGATCAATAGCATTAATCTTTGTAGGATTTCACCTTAATCTTGCTCCAGACTGCTTACAAGGGCGTATTTCACCCTGACAGTTCCCTGACATACAGATATCTGGATCTGGGTCCTGACTGTGGCACATTTCTTCAAGATAAAATGCTCTAGTTGAAATAAAGTCAAGCTGCAGAGGCTAAATTATTGCAGAGTTAAGTGATTTAATGGTCTCTCCTGACTTGGATCTATTTCACTGTCATATAATAAACTGATCTATTTGAATTGTTCTACTAGTACTGATTACTGGAACTTAAGTGCAAAACAAACAATTCTGGTCAGGAACAAACAATCTCAAATATGACCTGTGAGTATGTCTCTAAAGTTGGCTTCAGCCAAATAATAAGCATAGAGTAGTCAGAGTATTTTCAAGTTTCTCGCACTATTATTTTCTGACAGAATTCTAGAGGGGAAGCTTTACACAAAAATCATCAGTGGTTGAACCAATGTAAAACAGCCCATTTAACAGCATGGTTAACCATAGTCCATTAAAAGGTTTGTTACTGAACAGTGCTTTTGCAGTTAGCTCTTTGGGTTTTCTCAGGGTGGAAGTATGTGGGATATTCACAGACCTCTAACTTTTACAAGGAATAATAAACATTTGATTAGGGGTTCTGAGTCCAGCATCAGTTGGTCTAGTATCAGGCCAACTGAGACAAATTCTGAATATATTTAAAACACAAGCGGTTTACTGAAAAGCAGCTATCGACAATTACTTAACACCAAAACACAGTCTAAAGCATGGAATACATTCAGTTAAGAGGCTGTGAAAGGGTCAAGACAGGGAGGACTGCTCTACAAGCCATATATACAAAATAAATGAACTGTAGAAACATGACAGCTTTTTATCACCCCACAGCAAGCTGTCTTGTAACACCTCCTTCTATGCAGAAACACATAGGTAGCTTTAAGCCAAAGAAACAACCACATACAGTTTAACTTTTTAAGTCGTAAGAAGATTAACAAGCAAATAAAGGCTTTTTAGTCACACAAACACTACACTCTCTAACCTCTAGCTACTTCTGTGGAAGTCAGTAACACACTGTAATCATGCTATCATCTGTAATCACCCACAGCCTCCAGCCAGCCCAGGTACAGTTCTGACCCTCTTGATAGATTCTAGATCCACACTTTGATATTCCAAGGGGTATCTCTCCTACAGGCCTTCTATCTATTGACTGAGCCTGGAAGAAAAAAAATTACAACATCCTTCACGTACTCAGGACAGCCACAGAAGCAGTGGCTCTTTTGTTTGCAATAAAATTATGTTTGTTTGTTCCTAAAGGACAGTTGTCACTTAAGAAGGGTTTAGATATTTTGCTCATTCTTTACCCATATGATCCTTGGTATCCTTTCAGGCATTGATACTAATATAAAAGATCTAGAGTATCAGATCATTTATCATCGATCTGAACAAAAATTCACGATTATAGTGATTATAGATTATAGGAATTTAGGCTTATTTTCTTTTCTGAATTAAATCCTGGTTTATGAGCCTCTTCCCCGGAGAGGGATCTGTTAGCAAAATATACTAAGTAGTTGGCCTTTGTGTTCACCCCTGTGATTTAAAGAGGAGTGTTACAAAAAAAGAAAAAAAAAAGTTTTATTTTGACAAGATGAAGTGCACAATCTAAACTGTATTTCAAAAATGTAGTTTTCTAGAATGACAAACCACAATCTCTTATTTTTTTTGGCAAATGTAAGACAAACTATGATCTGATGTCAGCCAAAAGAAAAAAAAAATCCTACACTTGCCTTACTGACTTGTCCTGTTTCTCTAGGGAGGTGATGAATCCTTGTTCACTCTCCTTGTTTGCTGACAGAGCACATAAGGCAGCACTGCAGAAATTATGGTTTCTTATTGATCATTTGAACTTTGCTTGTTGAATCATTACATCAGGGAAAATGCTCATGTCTGCCTACATACAAAAATCTCAAGGACAATAAAATATTCTTTAACCTTCTCAGGGATCAAAGCATGATTTGATAATCTAAGAATAAATCCTAAAATACATAGGCTTCTTCTCCGGGCCTAAGTGTTGTACAGTCCTATGCATCCAGTCCAAATCGGCAATGAGAATTGAAGGAGTAACTCTACTGCTCATCTAGTACGGTAAACTATACTATATAAGGTATCATCTTTCATTCTGCAGCGATGAGAATGACTGAACATATCTTGTATTAAAGGATCTTGTTTTGGCTCAAGCATCAGTAAAGTGATGAATTTCATCAGTGTGTATTAAGATGACTCTTCAGAGAGATTTATACCCCACAACATAGCATGTTTTTCATTAATGAAAACTGAAAACAGCATTTTCAATGCTCGGCCTTTTTTCTACTATATGTCTTAACATTGCATTTAAAAATTTCAAGAGGGTACAAAAAAATAGCTGGACCTCAAGCCAGAAAAATCTATAATCTGCATTTTTCAGAGTCAGATCCATTCTCTTATATGGCTACAGACAAGAGGAATACCTATTTTCCTACACCACATTCAATGGCAGAGATCCTATCCTAACAAAAACACCCATCAACTTGTATGTTTAGCATAAAGATCCTTAACTTTTGCAGAAATTTCTGACTTCACAGCTCCAAATAGCTGGGTTCAAGCTAACTGAACCCTAGGTTGGCCCTACACAAATTTTCTCATAATTCCTCACAACACCTCTGAACTTTGTGAAATTGTTCTGACACAAAATATGATATCCCTTTTCACAAAAGCCCTAGATCAGGGACTTCATATAACTTCCTTGGGGGTTAAATAGGTGTTTGGGTCATCTGCAAGACAGAGGACATAATTACGTTCAGGTGATGTTCACTTGCTTTTTCAAGCAAAAAAAAAGAGGCAGAAGATTTTGTAATAAAAGGGCATGACCTTTTCAGGGACTTGTATCTATATAAACTCAAACAGGGAGGATCAGGTTCCATTTCCCTAAAAGGGAAATGTTTGGGCTAATAATAGCTATTTCCTGTGACAATGTCATTTGGATAAAGAGTGTGACATCACTTATGTCATGTACAAGCACACAGCTGAGGTTAACTTGCAGCAGTCAGCAACTGAGGATGAATTTTCTATATATGCATAACAAAGTGCCTTTTAATGCTTATTGCTCATGAGAGCAAATTTGATCAGAAGGTATCTGTTCAAGAACTCACGATTTCTCTGTTTATCAGGGCCCATTATGACAGTTATTTATGAAACGGAACCTACTGAACTGAGTACTGGGCAACTGCTATAAAATTCCTAACCTTGAAGAATATAACAAAATTACTGCATTACTCAGTTAAACTGTAATCTCTGTGGACTTAAACTATAACCAAAAGTCATCTTTCACTGACCTCTTGATACTACGTATGCCAGCCAGGTCTTGGCATTATGGGCATATGGAAGCATGACAGAGAGTTTTATTTTTAAAATGATGCCATTGTTAAAATATTGTTGTCTTACTAATAAATTGTGTAAGAAGTCAGTGAAGCAAAAGTAATTCACCTCCTGATAAAAATCCATTTTTTTCCTCTAACCTAGCAAGTTTTCATATATAAAGTCATCAATGCCTCTGAAACAGGTAATAACCACTGAGAGGCTGTTGAAGATCTACATGAAAAAAGTAAATTGCAGAATATACAAGAATATTTCCAGGTTAACACCTTACTACAATAACACCATTTGGATTTTTCAGTACTTCACTATTTTCAAGAGACAAACCACATATTGCCATGTCCTTGTTCCTAAATGTAGGCACATGTAGCCTAATATTCTCATGAGCAAAGAAGTTAATAGTGGGTAACAATTTTTCTTCTAAAGTTTATTACAAAAATAATAGTAATGCAATTTTTGTTATTCTCTTTTTTTTCCATTTTTGGAGTTCTCCAGCATTACTGAGAAAGCAGAGCAATAGCAAATGAGTATTATGACCAAGTGTACTTTATTTTTAAAGCTAACTGT
>VXBO01008078.1:378026-413382 GCA_013400135.1 Rhinoptilus africanus
AAAAGTATTGTCAAGCCTCTACAACACACCAGTGATTTCCTAAACTTTCTTGTGCTCTTTTCTGAAATCTTCTAAATCCTATTACTGCGACAGAGTAAATACGCTTTAGAGTATTCTAAATTTGGCCATATTCCCAATTTACATAATTACATTAATATTGTCTACATCCCCTTATTTTGATTTTTTAAAAAGTAGATGTGTTTTCCCCAACATCATCTTCAGTAAATTAGAAAAGAAAAAGGGAAATGGAAAGGGAAAGAGAATAAAAAAAGAAAAGAGAAAATACAAAATTTTAAAAAGCAGCTTCTCAGCAACATTTTTAATGTTTTTAATTGTTCCCTCAACGGCTAGGACCAGTAACCTTCAGGTTTGTGTTAGCTTTGTGCTTATGACAACCTTCAGGAATGTGTTGCTGCTTACTGTACCTTTAGATAATTGATGGTAAAAAAAGTTAATCTTCATTATTTCTAGCACATTTCTCTGTGTAACATGCACAGATTACGTAGAGATAGACATACTCTCTAAAAAATACAAAATTTCAATTATCAGGAAATCAGTTTTCTAAAATAGTTTAACAGAGTCACAGCTATAAGTAGATACAAATTTTGCTGTCACGAGCTCAATAAATGGACCATTTTGGTGCAAAGATTTCAAAGTCAGATTCAAACTCCTCTGGAAAAAAAAAAANNCCCCCCAGGAAAAAAAAAAAAAAAAAAAAAGAAACCAAAAGCCCAAGGAAACCTCTACCAGTTGCCCATCCCATTTTTTGTAGGGCCTATGAACAAGGATCCCTTCACAAATTTTGGCCCGCGTGATTAGACAGAAAAAGCAGAAAAAGAAGTAAATGTGACTTGAACAATTCAGGGCATAAATCACCTGATAAGATGATCAGAATTGTCACGTAGCAACTGCCCACCCAACCCATTACCCAGCCTTCAAAGTTGTGACTTCCAGAAAACAAAAAACAGAAAAGCTATAATGAGTCATGGCTACATCCCACCAGGTAACACGAAGCTCTTTTAGAATGCACACACTTCCACATCCAGTTTAACAGCTGGTAAGAAACTGTCTTCAACTATGTGAATTTTCAAAAAAAAGTTTCAGAGAACATGATGTTAGTTCCATTTTATCATCCCCCTTTGGCTCTCAGCCAACTACAGTAGCCTACAAACACGATTGTTTCCACTTCTTTCACTTCTTAATTGGGTGTGCACAGCTACGTACATGAGTAAAAGACTAGAACAAGCAGAATAATATACTCACTAGCTAGCAAGTGATCCAGGCTTTTCATAAATACTTTAATCTATTGCAGGAGAATTCTGCTAGACATTTACAGCTGATGTGTAACCCACCTTAGAATATGTACTTCAACTTCAGCACTGTCAAAAATTTGTTTTCTTTAATCCATCTGATTTACAGGAGCTGTATATACATAAGTATTAATTCTGATCTTAAAATAACTACCAGGAGCGGGGGCTGAAGAAAAGTAGAGATCACTGATTCACTGCAAAATATATTAAGGAGTACTATTGTTCTCTATGAATGATATAAGTTGTAAATGTTTTCATTATCCAAGTTGTAGTACTTTTACGAACACATTTTACGTTTAGTGATTGCAAGTTTATTAATTACAGTATGCTCCACTAATTACATCCAGAAAGTACCTTAATTACCAACCTACTTTAGCAAATGCCCGGAAACTTGAGTTGAAATCCAAACAAGACATTAAGGAGTTTAAAGCTCTCATATAACAAATCATTAACACTGGAGGTATTCTGAAATTAGCATTTCATACATTACATTTCTGTTCTTCAAAGCTGGACCATCAAACAGCACAGTAATATTAGATAGTTTTATTGCTACAAAGTAATAACTTATTTACATTTGACTGCACAGTTAAATTACCTTTTGATATGCATAAGGAAATTTTAATATGGTGCTAAATAACAGCCAAGATGGCTTTGTCAGAAACAACTCATGCCAAACCGAAGTAATTTATTTCTGTGACAGAGTAACGTACCTTTGAATGAGAGATATAATATGTTTTGATTTGAAGCAAGGCTGACACTATGTGACTTTCTCTTAAGTAAGCCAAGAAAACATGGTCTAGATTGAACTGTCGTAAGATGGACATAAAGAATAGGGTGGGATAAGCCCTACTCAAAGGGTATTTATGTGACCCACTTCAAAACTGAAAGGGTATGACACTCAAACACTTGTGTCTCCCATTGCCTGTCCTAACTCTGGTACTATTCAACATTCTCTCTTACGGACCTGAAAACGGTAGAAGAGATGACAGGATTATTAAAATTTGCAGATGACAATTAGCTATGATGGCACACAACTTATACAGGTGGACAGCCTTAGAATTCACAAAGCAAAGACACTGTAGTCTGTACATACTGAAATGTCATAATAACGCATATGAAATATGAATTCCACTCACAATCAACATGAGGCCTCTTTGGTTTAGGGGCATATATTTAAAAAAAAAATACGGTGCTTATATCACTAGTCTGAAATTTTATTCCAACGGAGGGAGATAAAAAAGGGCTACCTCTCAACATTACAGGCTGAATGCTACAATATGCCTCGTGCTCCAATCTAAGTTTCACATGTGATGCTGCTGCATAACTGGATGCAACACAAAACTGTATACATCCTTACTCTACAGTTTCTGTAAGAACTCCTTGTGACTACAAAACAAGAACAATAATGACCCTCAGTGACAAGATTCAATATATTCTCAGTTAAAATAACATTCTTAGCACATATGTACGATCGTACACTGTGCCAGCTTTTCGTGAATTCTGTGTCAAAGTCTCCACTTCTACGAACCTGCACCGCAGTCTTTGGCTACAAAAGAGATGTGCTAGTTGACATCAATGAACAACTTGGTCTAATGCATGAGACAATAACTAGAACCTTAACTTTAATTTAGCCCCTCCTCAAAAGAAACCCACAAACCTAGAGGCAGAAATGAACACTAAGAAATTATGACAAATACTATTAGTTGTTTGATCTTGCCCAGAATCTGCAGAGCAGTAGTATGAATGGCCATACTTAGTGGTCAAGTTCTTTATCGACTCATGCTTTGTGTAAAATTACACCAACTTTAAGACAGAGGCCTACAAAATGGAACAAAAATGGAAAACAGATTCTGAAGTCTGAAGCAAATGAGACTTTAGCTTTATCAGATGTCCTCTGAATACTCAGAAGTAAAAAAACTTCCATATGTATAAAAGATTCAAAGGGATTGTTGACAGAGATCCTCAACTAAAATAGCTTTAGGAAAAGTACTGCAATTACAATTCACTTCCTCATCCATTATTAAAATTCAGCTGTTGTCCCCCTAGTATTTTCCCTTGTTTGAATGACACATAAACTGTGAACTTAACTACCATGAAATATAAATAAGGCCACGATGTGTTACAGAAAACAAAGATACAAACATCCCTTATAGAAACTGGAATGCATAATAGTATTATGTGTGAAAAACAAGATAGTGTTTTAGAACGTTTAGTACTCTTACCTGGGGCACACTGTATTCACTAGTATAATTTTCAAGGGAAAAAAAAAGGGAATTAATCACTTGTTCATAAAAATTGTACACTGATGCAATGGAAGTCATCTTTACAGGAGGAGTTTAGTGCGCGAAAGAAATTATATCCAGGCGCTGTTATTTATCAAGATGCAGGATTAAGTTCCCTCCTCCATACGGAACTATAAAGGCACAATGTATGAGGTGCTTCCAGCGTGGGGAAAAAGACTTCAGTTGTAGACTGAAGAACTAATCTAAAATCTAATTTTTAGTTAAAGTTAACAATCTAACATTTTTTAAGTATTCTTATCACTTGTTTAAGAATTAGGGGAAAAAAAAATCTCTGAACAGAAGTAAAAGCTATGCTAAAACTTACTTTCTCTGAAGAGAAAAATCCCAAAGAAGTTCTACAAAATTGTAAGATTTCTAAACTGAATAGAGAACATAATTATAAACCAATTTGCATTTTAAAATAATATGCATGAGATCAATGTTCAGATGTTCACAGGCCAGAGCATAATTTCAATGACCCATTTTTGCAGCAGCTTTTCTCTGTCAACCACCTCAGAGCAGAGACTACTTTATTCATGTAATTTCTTTAAGAAAGACTTTTCAAGACTGACCAGTCAAATAAAAGTTAACTAATTATCAAATCACCTGCTTTAGAATGTAATTTGCAGCTCATAATAATTATTACTCTTTATACCTTACAGTTCACCATCTAATGATTTTCAGTCTGTGTCCAGCACTACACAGGTCAGACTACATGAGCACAAGGTTTCTTATCTCACTCTACAAGCCTATGAATTCATTAATTTTATGAGTCTTTTATAAGCTGCATTGAAGCAACATAAACTCGCCACGGTGATGCTTTCCCACTGTGCTATATAAGAGAACGCTGTCAGAGGGTCTCAACGAAGAATGCTACTTGGTATTAAGTAGGAAAATATCCTTGATCATGAGGTAGGTTAAGTTTAATTGTAACGTGTGGTGGAAGTACCGATGCCTGGCTAAACTAAGGGGGGTGAATTTTCCAAATGTATAGAAGAATAGCCTGTAGCAACACAGCAACTGAAAAAGTCTTCAGTATGTGGAAAGGTTGTTTGTGTTTATTTGTAGAGAACTTTGAAACTCAGATTCCTAGTTAGCATTTAAAAAGGGATAAAACAAGAGTCAAGTAGAAAGACAGACAGAATAAAAAAGGCCTCATGCATTAACATCTCCGAGGGCAGAAAAAAAAATCAGCAGCAAAAAGCAACTGTAACATTAATGTCATACCAAAAATTTCCATTGGGTGATTCATACACGCTTCAGGAATGTGGTTTTCAATATGCAGTATCCAAAAACCCAAGAATAATAATAAATAAATACTGACCTAGATCTGAATTCAGGAAAATCCATCATCTAACATTAATAACAAAGAACAAGGTGACTTAGGCTTTCCTCAGATAAGTTGGTGCTTACATCCCAATAACCGCAAAGGTAGCAACACTAAGCAGTAATAGCCAAATCTTCTACAATACCAACCAAGTACTGCAAGACAACTAAATTTTTTGGACAAGGAATCAATAGGATTACAGAACAGGTCTCCAGGGAAGAGTAAAACCTGCAGTGCAGAAGAACATATGGCACCCTCCCATCCTCCTCTCTGGTAACTCCTACTCCAGCACACATTCCTCCCCAAACACATATACGTTTTAGCTTTGCTCACATACAGTGCTTGAGAAGGGAGGGGGAAAGACTGAGTTCAGTTCATCTTCCAGCTTCCCTTCTCCTCACTCCTGGAAGTAAAGAGCGGCACAAAAATAAGCACCATCTGAGCTCTGTAGAGGGAATACATACCAGCACCCAATAGCCATTGTTGCACGTATGCTTTACAATCAAAGAGAGCAGAATGAAAATATTAACACACTGCCCATCTAGCTTGCGGCGTGGGCACATGCTCCCATGCCTACAGTGCTTAAGACTAACAGAGGCAGCAAAAGTAGTACACGCTTCAGCATGGTTCAGCAACCACCGTACAAGGGATATATTTTGGCATGAACTAATTCTGGCTAGATTAAAGAAAACACTGTCGTGATCATCTTTGCTATTATTTTATCTCTGTTAAGCTGTAGAGATGTTCCCTAAGCTGGGGGCTTCTAAAACCTGCACTCGGGTAGTTCCTGAGTAGTCCTTCCCAACAGAATTCACCAAGGAATACATCCCTACTGAGTTATAAAGCCTCTTGCTCTGGAAAGCATACCATTTATGGAGAAAAACTGTATCTCTGAAAATGAATCAGGTGGACCTGCAAAAACCTGCACATTTGGTTATCTGGCATGAGATATCTTCAAAAATTATTGTGCTGTCCGTCCTTCTGCAGTTCCAACATGTTTACCCAGTGGAAATGCTGGACTTGCCTCAGGATTTAAGTTACTGATTATTCAAGGAACTGCTCAAACAATCTTCAACTTATTGTACATAAAGAAATACCACACTTTGTTAAAGAGCTTGTAAAACAGTTGCTATCAAAATTCTTCAAAGCCCGTTTAATGAAAACTTGAGGAATTTTATCATGTTATAAAACTGGGTCAAGTGTAGAAAGGTAAGATACAAATTTAACTTCATCAGTTTAATAAAATATCACAAACATATAAACTTATAAAACCTAGAAAACTGAGCAGCAGAACCAATGTCTCCCCTTGTTTTGTTTTTTTTATCACATAAAGCTGGATTCTAAGGTATTTGTTGCAGTTGTCTTTTTTTTTTTTTCTTAATCCAGACAAGCAAACACAAAGCAGCACCTTGTCAGAACAAAAACAGTAAAGGAAAAAATGACAGTTTAGATAGCAATGGCTTCTCTGGTAAAGGCATTAAAAGAAGTCATGTCACAAAAATATTTGTGGAAAATCAGACACAGTTTTCAGTTAATAAAAGCTTAATGACTTTAAGGACAAAACTATTTTCAGTTAAGTATGCATAGCAGATATAGTTGCAGTAATATTATTGTTTACTTAAGGTAATTTTAACTCTTCCCAAATAATTTAAAGATATTTTAAAAATGCAACAATTCTCAATTAGGTATTAGAATTTCAGCCAAAACCATTACTAAACATTTGTGTTACCATATGCATCGCGTTAATATTACATGAATTATTGAAGACTGATTAAATATGCATGTGTCTAACCAAGCAGGTTTTTCCTCAAAACGCAGTCTCCCGCTTTCTGCTATTTTCAATATTTGTTTAAAGTCGGTGCTTTTTAGCCCATGCCTCATATCAACTAATTAGGAATTCCTTACACCACAGTGTACTACCTGCCACCGAGGGAAGGGAAAAGGGAAGGCTGTTTCATGCTTCATTTCCTATTGACAACATCTCACCAGGGCTGTCTGCTTTGCAGTGTGACGGAAACTACTCTGTGGAACACAAGTCCAGCAGATGTACAATTAATAGCCACAAGCACTAACAGATGATCAACAAGACACATCGCTCTCTTGGCCAAGCCACTCAAAGCCCTGAGGCAGCACCTCCTCCAGCGGGGTGCAAGGGACACTAATAGCAAAGAGTCATCAGTTCCCAGTTCTGCTGTGCTCACCTAAGCCATGGGGTGATCTGAAGGAGCATTTCAGACACAAATCCTCAGGAGGAACAGACCCTCAGGGGTTCGTATTGGGACCAGAACTGTTTAATATCTTCATCAACGACACAGAGAGAGGGATTGAGGGCACCCTCAGCAAGCTTGCAGATGACACCAAGCTGAGCTGTGCGGCTGACACACTTGAGGGACAGGATGCCATCCAGAGTGCCCCGGACAGGCTTGAGAGGTGGGCCAGTCTGAACCTTGTGAGGTTCAGCAGGATCCTGCACCTGGGTCAGGGCAACCTCAGAATCAATACAGGCTGGGGGGGTGAAGGGTTTGAGAGCAACCCTGAGGAGAAGGAGCTGGGGGCACTGGTGGGTGAAAAGCTGAACATGAGCCGGCAAAGTGTGCTCGCAGCCCAGAAAGCCAACCGTAACCTGCGCTGCATCAAACGCAGCATGGCCAGCAGGTCAAGGAAGGTGATTCCATCCTTCTTCTCTGCTCTGCTGAGACCCCACCTGGAGTCCTGCGTCCAGCTCTGGAGCCCTCAGCACAGAAAGACATGGACCTGTTGGAGTGAGTCCAGAGGAGAGTCAGAGAGATGATCAGAGGGAGGGAGCATCTCTGTGATGAGGACAGGCTGAGAGTTGGGGTGGTTCAGCCTGGAGAAGAGAAGGCTCCAGGGAGACCTTATCGCAGCCTTCCCATCCCTAAAGGGGGACTACTGGAAGGATGGGGATGACTTTTTAGCAGGCCCTATTGTGTTAGTACAAGGGGCAATGGCTTTAAACTAGAAGAGGGTAAATTTAAACTAGACATAAGGAAAAAATTGTTTACCGTGACGGTGGTGAAACACTGAATGGGTTACCCAGAGAGGTTGTAGATGCCTCATCCCTGGAAACATTCAAGGTCAGGCTGGATGGGGCTCTGAGCAACCTGATCTAGTTGAAGATGTTCCTGCTCATTGCAGGGGGGTGGGACTAGATGACCTTTAAAGTTCCTTTCCAACCCAAACCATTCTATGATTCTGTGAATCTAAACACAGGGCTGTCACATGGCAGGTGGCAGGTTCAGCTGGGGTCACAGTTTGGAAATCAATAGAGGTAAGATGACCAATTTGGGGGGACTTCTTAATACAGATGCTTTTGAAGGCATTCTGAGGCCTAGATAACTAGAAGTATAATGGTATACAGCTGAAGAAGGAGGAAGACAGGATGATGGCATGCCCTAATCCTGAACACGTACATGCCTAAGTACTGCGATAGAAGCTACTGCCATTACCATCATCCCAGTGGAGACAGTCAGGCAATCCAAATGTGGCAAACAACAAGAGTTTCATATCTCAGTTTTCTGCTTTAATATGATTTGAAGAAAAAGAAATTCTGAAGGACAGGAAGAAAAATGTTCTCTAACATACTTGAAGGGTGGGTGTCAGGAGGATGGGGCCAGGCTCTTTTCGGTAGTGCCCAGTGATAGGACAAGAGGTAACGGGCACAAACTTGAACATAGGAAGTTCCACCTAAACATGAGGAGGAACTTCTTTACCTTGAGGGTGGCAGAGCACTGGAACAGGCTGCCCAAGGAGGTGGTGGAGTCTCCGTCTCTGGAGACATTCAAAACCTGCCTGGATGCGTTCCTGTGTAACCTGCTCTAAGGTGGCCCTGCTCTGGCAGGGGGGTTGGACTAGATGATCTACTAAGGTCCCTTCCAACCCTATGATTCTATGATTCTACAATTCTAACCTGGGTCTAATTAAATTTGAAGGCTTTGTTGAAACCATAAACTGAATCATAACCCCTAATATATTATGACAAAATATCTTCCAGTACTACCTCATCGCAAAAAAGAAAACCTGTGCATTTTGTTTATTTTACTAATAGACACTTCATAACTCCAATACTTGGTGCATAATAATCTTTCAGCTTTATAACGACCAAACCTGACCCTGAATATTGCAAAAGTTTATCAGAAGTAGATGTGGAGTCAAACGCAGCTGAGGATGCTCCATAGCTGCATGGTCACATACCCACCCAGAGCTGGGAAGGTAAACTCCTAGCAAGACTTACTACCTGGGAAAGGCAAGGGGCCTTTTGATGCCTAACTAGCTAGCCCCTTGTCCTCACCCCCACACATGGAAACTTTCTGCTGGGCATAAATTAAAGAACTATAATTTACATTCATTTTACAATGCTTATTCTACTTTAACTGCAATATATTTCAAAAGATAAACAACTGTAGTTGCAGATATTGCTGAGTTAG
This sequence comes from Rhinoptilus africanus, assembly GCA_013400135.1. Lineage (NCBI taxonomy): Eukaryota > Metazoa > Chordata > Aves > Charadriiformes > Glareolidae > Rhinoptilus > Rhinoptilus africanus. The sequence continues at coordinate 387,391 of VXBO01008078.1, forward strand.
AACATAGAAGCTTCCAGGATCTATTTAAGAAAATTAAAGTTATTTCCACTGATGAGAAAAAATAGCATTTTCCTGAAACAAGGCCTGTTAAAAGGGGCCAGTGTTGCCTAATTGTTAAAGCATACAAGCTTGCAAACTCAAATACTCTGTTAAGAACTTTCCTGCTTACTTCTCCTTGTTTAGAATTACTCTATATTTCTCCAAGAGTAGAATGAGCTTTGCTAATATCTGCCCAAACCACCTACTACGCAGTGTGTGAGGAATCTTCTAAAAGATGCTGCAAAAGCACAAACCAGAACCACTAATAAAAGAGGATCGATATTCAGAAAGTAACATGGGGCACAGGATTCCCTGCACATTTACAACAGCAGATTATATTCTAATACTGAGCAGGAAAGCCCTATATACTGCTTTTATTTGAAAATCATTCTATTTTCAAAATATTGCTATTAAACTTGCCCATATATTCTAATAACTACAGCTCTCATGAGTCGCCTGTATTAATCGTAGCTGAAAATAATGTTGGAATATGGATATTTGAGAAATTTACTATTTGAATTACCTCAGCACAGTGTAGTTCCATTCACAGACCAAAAAGAGAAAAGAGAACTGAAATGAGAAACTATCACAAGTTACCTTGCTACTTCTTCCTCGTTTTGCTTCTTTTTTCTTTTTTGCTTTCAGTACCATTCCAATTTCCCCATACAAAATGTTTTAAAGATCAGGTATCTTAAATGTTGGAGTTACAAAAAAGGAAAAGAGCCCAAATACTGAGCAGCCAGTCACACATTATCATTTCTACCTGTATTCACAATGCCTCCGGTTACGGGCACTTAGATTCCTAATGGTTTGTTAACAAGGCCTCCATATTTTCCCTCTACATCAATACTGGAGTTACATACCCATTACCCTCAGACAAAGAGGTATCTTTTAAATCTTGTTAATGTTTTTACACTCAAACCATATCTTTTACGATTTACGCATTAAGACAGAGATGTCAAACTTCGAATAAAACAAGTACTGCTACAGCTAACATGTTTCCTTGCCTGTTCTTGGATTATCACCTTTTGCCATAGACACCTGTATAACACACTATATATTCCACTAAACTTTTGCTGATCTTTTCTTTCTGGCTACCTGGAGTTCTTTGTACTAGCGGCTCCAATGAGAAAATATACCTATAGAGTGTAACACAGTGAGATGAAGCAATAGCTGGAGATGAAATTTAAAGATGACCTATAAGACAGATTTTTTTATTGCTGTGAAATATTTAAAGAGGCCTTAACACTCAGGAATAGTTAATGGTTTCTCTTTACCTATGGATCTGGAAATAACTTTCTGCACCTGTATAATAAAACACAGAACTAACACCTGAAGAATTATGCACAGAAACACCTTAAAGTATTATCCATTATTATTATTGGGTGTTTTGTTGTTGTTGTTGTCATTACTACTGCTACTAAAAACTTTTTAATATAAGCTATGTCAATATTCCACCTTTCTTTTTTTATGCGTATTTTTAGCCCTTATATGCAGAGGTTGCAAGCTGCAAAATAAAAGTGAACTATATTGAAGCCAGACGTTCAGTTTAGCTATTCCAAGATTCAAAACATTCTATCATCTGTTCCTATGGAAACTGAAAGGATATTCTAGGTTATATCAGTATCAGCCGATTATGTTGCAGAGAAATCTGTGGTTTATTTTAATCCATAGTTCAGAGGTATAAATTCATGCTTAGGGTTTGGCTTAGTGATTTTGAATTACTGAAGCACGGTTAACACTTCAGTGTTAACACTTCAGTTCCATTAGATCATACTTTAAGATAAAATGAACTCTTTAGACCAGAATAGTAAAGGGAAAATTTCATAAGGTTTGGTTAATCCCCATGAAGTTTACCATTCAGACGTAGGATATAACTAACACATACTTGGAGGATATTTTTTGGTTGTTAGATGAGCCATACGTTGCTATCTCACATCTTAACAGAATAGTTTGAAGAAGAAATAATTTAGATTTATCAAAAACTCCTTCAGTAGTGCCATGCACCAGATGGCCAGATGAAGGAATCTGATTTAGGAAGTTAACAAGATCACAAAAACCATAACCATAATATTGAAGATAAAAAATGAAACTGAATAGTGCAACATGAATACGTTTCTGTGACAAAGAAACTTAAAGGTTATCCTAGGAAAGAGTAAAACTTGTAAAGATATATAAACACATAAAGTGAGAAGTCTCTATATGCATACAGAACTATTGTAAAAGAAAAAACAGAAACAGTATAAGCTAGTAGGATTTTAATTAAACAGACTCAAAAGCCATTGTGATCTTTTACAACGAAAGCCAATATGACAGCTATAACATGTTGAAATAAGTCTTCTCTGTCTACATTAGAAATACAAAAAGCAGTAAAATGGGTGGCTAACTAGAATTTAAATAAAAGCTTTGGATCTCACTAAGCAAAACTAGATGATTTAAAGTTAACTATAGCTACCACCCTCACCTTATGCCAAAAGTAGCAAGCAGGTTCAAATTTTCCTTTTCACAGATAATACTTCAGTCTCCTTACTTGAAATTCAAGTAATTGACTTCAAACTGAATAATCAAAAATGCCTTCCATTTCTATATCATACTGTAGTCAATCATTTTATTATGAAATAGTAGTTGTCTCAGTCTACTTTCCACCAGGATCTCCTCCAGGGAATCGAGACTGTGGAATAATAAGGAAACATAACATCTACTGCCTGAAGTGTACTATATTGGTTAAATTTTTGACAGTGATGAGGTTAAAATCCAACTTCTAGCTTTCAAAGTAGAAATAAATGTTAGAACAAAACAGAAAAAAGAAAAAAATTAAAAGAAAAAAGCAATGACTACTGTTTGACTTTAAAAAAAAGTATACTCGGGGTAGCATTTCAACTCTAGTTTTTTCCAGACTTTTTATGAGAATAATCTACAGTATATGGATAAAAAAATGACTGCTTGTGTGCCAAATTGAAGTAGTTATTTTCTCATATTTTCTATTTTACTTGCTATTATAATGATAACTTTGTAATTATGCATACATATGAAGTTATGCACGTCTACAGTAACGGCAACCTATTCCACTGACATTCTGAAGTACATAAGGGCTTATATTATTTTAAAAATATGACAAAATATGATAGCTAATATGTAAAAGCAGCAAAGGACAGGCAAAAACATCTGGAAGTTAAAATTTTTCTTTTGATTAGCATAGTACATCAGTGTGGGCAATGTAACACATCCTAAGCTAAACGAATTGAAGATAAACACAATAAAAACAATTGAAGAGGCACACTACAGTACCGCTGGGCACACGAAGTGACATTCTCCTGTGATATTAGACTTTGTTCTACAGTCAAGTACAAGTTCGTGGAGCTGACAACTTTAGACAGCATATTCACTCAATTGCACAGCCCATTTTACTTGAAAGCATTCAAATCTGAAGAAGACAGTAAAGCAGCAAAAACGAGCAAGCATACTTTGATTTATATCAAAATGTTAAAATATCATAAACTAAACTAGAAAAAAAGAAAGGATGTTTCAGTGAAACATACACTCTGGCTAAAGTATGCAAGATTGAAAATGAGAAACTCAAGATCGCAGGACCTTGCCCAGAGAGCAGTGCTGCAAGAGCCAGCCACATCTCTGGCAGTTATAATTAGAAGTAACTCACGAATGCAACATCATCATCTTCTTGCAAGTTTCACCAAAAAAGTGAAAAATGGAGCCCATTGCCAAACACTCTGAATATCTCAAACACCTCCAAGTGCACTGGCACAACTGGAAAATGCTGCCACAGGATAATAAAGAGCCTGTACTGTTAAAGATCCTTGACATTAGATTAAACACCGCCCTATGAAGGATTTAAGATTAATTTCACCAATCCTGCCATAACACTGCATGTTGTACTACATAAGCACTCAGCTAAGCGGACCCTGAAATGAAATAAATTATGCAACTTCTTGATGATCATGTCCGAGAAGATGGTCAATTACGTGCATACTTTCCTGTCCAATCCCTTGGGGATAACAAATAAGACCAATTGTTAGAGATCCTTGACTCAAGATAAAATGCTCGTGTATGAAAGATTTCAGATGAATTTCAGCAATTTTGCTTTAACACTGCAAGATGTACTACAAAACCACCTAGCTTAGGGACCCTGAGCTGAGATAAATTGAGCAACTTCTTGGTCATCACCTCCAGACAACTGGTTAATTATGCAGACGACAACTCAGAGGAAAGGTTCAGTATGAAAAAGAATGCAAAACAGAACAATTCACGAAACAAATTCTACTCAGTGAGTTACAATATGAAAATTCAAAATGTCCCCAAATATGGTCAGAGTGACAATAGTATAAAGATGTTAAACTGAAATTAAATGAGATTTTTTTGTTCAGATTGTGTTGTTTACATATTCATCCTATGTATACAAAACCAGCATTTAAACATCTTACAGAAGTAGAGTTTAGGATTTATTTCTGTTTGGGTTTTATACCCTCTATTCTGTGAGGTTATAATTTCTAAAGCTCTTCATTTGTAAAAAAAAAATATTAAAAATCTATGTATAAAAAACCCCCCAAACACAGACACAATTTATCATTCATTTGGACAAGGGATAGTTATTAAATTCACACTTATTTTTTGCTTTCTTTAACACAATCAAGAAACTTTACTACATGATCACTGGCACAATTCCAGTGAATTATTGGTGAATTTAACTCTCTCCAGACCCATGCCAGGCAGGGAAATAAATTTGCCCACACCCTAAATAAGGGAAACTGGGCAAAATCCATCCCGTAATTTATCCAAAACCTTCCTTAAAAAAATAGTCAGACATCTATAGACAACTCCAGGAGACAAAGAAGGAAAATTTTTTACTGTCTGTGGTCAAAGATACAGAATGCTTCTGCAACACACCGAAGAACACACTGTATTTAAGGTGCAAAGCCAAGGAAATCTGAGTACTCTCATCTCCACACCATGTCTTGTTTGACCTAAATGGATATTTTATGTTTTAATCAATCTTTAATGATACCATAGTCCTCACCATTATCCTAACTAATTTCAAAAGTTTGTATCAGTAAATTCAAAAGGAAGAGCATAGTTTCCTAACCCATTTCACACATGGGAGTATATACATGCAAAAATCCGTCCCTCTTATGCAGAGGAGACCCATAACTGTTGCTAAAGCAGTGAACTTCGCTTAGAACTAGGGCTACGTCTTCAGAGGAGTAAAGCTGGAGGAGATGGAAATGCGTCTCTTCTTCTGCACACACATGGCCTGCCTCCTAGTGCTACCAACCTTATCATTACTCGATGGAATTAAGTTTGTGTATCCCTGGCTGTAAGAGGGAAGTGCCACACTAAGCATGACAATATACAGCAGAAGGGGTTTGAAGTGAGCTAAGCTGCAGAGAAAGTTTTCTTTGTAAGTATAGCAGCCATACACTGTATCTGGCCAAACTGTTCTACATGGAATTGAGCTATGGTAATCTTAACAAATTTCTCTTGTTCTGAGTAATTTCTTATTATTCAGATCTGCTCTACACGATATACTGCTGTTGAATAAAGGAGTGATGTGGTATTAAGAGCAAATCTAGATTCCTCTGTCTAGAGTTCATCCTGTGAGCAAAAGAAGTGCTGGGGATGCTTCAGGCAGTTGCAAGATGGATACAGACATCTTTTTTTCTTTTTAAATTAGAAAACATTGCTGTCTCTTCTCTTAGAACAGCGACTTTAATACATTTCTTGATGTATCTCTGTTAAAGCATCTTCTCATGCTTTCTCTGCTATCTGTCATTAACCTGCTTGCAGCGTGAAAGAAAGCTACCAGGGAGTTTAGGACTGAACAGTAAGGACAGGGTTCAAAACCATTTTCTTGATACTGTTTCGTGGGTTACAAAAGAGCATCACTCTGTGCTATGTACACTAGGAGTGTGTAACAAAGCATCCATGACAATAAAAAACCTTCCCGTAGCCACTGGTACCCTTGCTTGATCAGATTTGATATTATTTGTATTACTTTTGTCAACAAGAGCAAAGAGGGCTTAGTCTTTCTAAAAGGATTTGGAAGACAAGCATGGTTGGCAGCTCTACGAAAGCCTGTTAAATCTAGACACGCTGACAGACACTTCGAGTTTTACCCAGATGGCAGCTTTAAAGATACCACCATGAACATGAGTGGAAGCCTTCGCTTCTGAAGCAGTCAGTGGCTAATGCCACACTTCCAAAGGAAGAAGGAAAGAGAGATGTCATTTCTTCTGAGAAATACACAAATGCTACAGTAATGGACATGCAATAAAAACACGAATTACAACAAAGAGAAAAAGACAACGTATCACTTAGAGGTAGGTATCTGCTTTCTCACGTGCTACTGCTGGTAGTTATTTGGGGGAATCTGGGCACAGCTCATTAGCTTCTGACTTACACATCATTCATCAATCAAAATAACAAAAACAGTTCCTTACTTAAACAAAGGAGATATACCAAAATGTTGAAAGGGGCAGTTTCAACTTTTTAGCTCTGTTCTTTTTGTCAAGAGTAACTTCTAGCAGCATCTTGGGGAAAAAAGGCTGAAATCTAGAGACGACATTTCACCAAATTCTAATGACTTCTGCTTAAAAGGAGATACTTCTAGTTTTACTTTTTTAATGTATTTCCACTTCCTGCTTCTCTTCCAGGCGGACACTCTAAAATGGAGATGTAAAACTAACTTTCTTCCTAGGGCATTGCTGAAAACTGTTAGATGAAATACAGAAATTCAGCTCGCTGTTTGTTATGCAACTGATCTCGTGTATTATTTACACAGCAGATCAAAACAGAGGTGAAAACTAAAACTGCAATTGCAAATATGAATATCAAATAACTGAAGAACCACCTGGACAAACACAGATGCACTGCTCTCAAAGGTATAAACTTGGCTACCAGTCAGGTACTAGCAGGAAGACAGCTTATCTGAGGAATTCCGTGGTATCAAACACAAAAGAAAAGATGAAGATTCCATGTCTTCTTATGGGAAACCTCAGGGCTTGGAAGGTATAAATATAAATCATCTTGCAAATAAAACACAGAGCTACAAAAATAAGAATTAAAGATACATTATCTTCTAGTCATATTTCAAATTCTAAATTTTTGGGGCAATGCCTGCATGTGTATTTTCTAAAGCACACTATTTTTCCAACATTAAATCCATGAATCATATGCAACAACAAACCTGTAAAGCAAACCCCAACACCTCTTCATGAAAGCATCCCCACTTCTGATATGACCAAGCACTAATAATGTTCTTCCAAGCAATCTTCCATTTGCTGGAAACAGGCCCCTGGCTAAAGCACAACAGGCATATACTTTAATAATCTCTTGATTACCTGGATACAGCCTGGAACACCTAATAAATCTGTCTATTTTTCAAGTGGAGTGGGATTGATTTCCCCAGGGTTTCTTTGTCAGTTCCGTTTTAGTACTTAATATGAAGAGAAAATTATCAGAGAAGGTCAAATTTGACATGAAAAACTAGAAGGAGTACACACTGATGAAGACTTTTGCTACATTTAAAATAAATGTCCACTTGCTTTTTCTTAGGCCCTATCGTGGTTCAGTCTTTATTTAACACTGCATATGCTTCACAGCTTCTAACAAGCCCAATCCCAGCTTGGCAAAATGCTCAAATAGCCAGGAGTTTCAACATTTGAATAGTAATCAAGAAAAACAGGGGTGTTTTTTCCTTCCACTTTGCTATCAGTAAATAGCCAAAGGTATTTACCACAATCATGACGTCTTACTGCAGAAAATTACTTGAAATGAGAGGTCTAAGTAAAAGAGACATACCGATAATTTTAATCCCCAATTACTTAACCAAGCCAATTTAATGAAGAGATTTTCCATTCTGTATACGTCCTGTTTTCATGTAAACCTTCAACAGTATAAACAAATGCTATATTAACTTACAGGTAAGTTTAACTGTTGGTAAGAAACAGCACAAAAATGTCTTACTCTAATCCTCTTTGTTCTCTGATTTGAAACCCAAATTTGATAGGAACTTGCACTAGATTTTTCCTCTTACTATAGTAATGGGGATTCAAAATACTTTTTTTCAAGAATATAAAAAAGTACAGACAAAAGAACATGAATTTTTAAAAAGGCAAGAAGACAGCACTAATGATACTACAAACAGTTAAATAATAGACTTAGCAAGGTTATTAAAAATGTAGATAATTATATTTAGTATGGATGAATGTAATTATGCATATTCATTTTGATATTCCCAACAGTGAATATTTACCTCAAAGTTTAAAAAGCCATTTAAAGTTTTAATGGGAAATCTTTCAAATCATTTCAATATATTACTGCATGACTAAAATGGAGAAATCTTCTTACAGTTTTAAGAAATGGCATTTTTCAGATTTATCCATAAAGCTTGGCAGTACTGGCAATGTAGTATATTGTGCTTAATGCAAAGTCCTATCAATCACCAAGCTTTTAGCACAGTGTTTAGAGTAAACTCTTCATATCAGCACCTACTTTCTCCCAAATTTCAGGGTCAGATCCTGCAAAAATTTTATTCTTGCAAATATTGTACAAGGCCAGTTTTTCCAATTTCTTTGGATATTCTCACATAAGAAATTCTCATGTAAGACTTTTTTCATATTTAATCTCCATTAGACAATGCTACACAAAACAAAGGAAATCAAGCTCAGAGTTCTTTTACACTTGACTTCTGAAAGGAAGTAAGGAAGAAAGCGTATTTTACCTGAGTCTCCACACCTTGTTCAAGCAACCTTTTAGCCTGATTTTCCACCTCAAGTCGAGCTCTTGCAATAAAAAGCAGGTCATTTTCAATTACTTCTATTCCAGAGAGATCTATCCCTTGAGAAAGGTAATCTATAAAAGCAACAAAACATTGATAAGCACGACATAGAACAATGGAGCATTTTTAACTTCCTAAAACATTTAGAAGTGGCATTTAGTTCCAAGGGACATTTTTACAACACTTGACAATAGAGTACATCAAAGTAATGTATTATACCAGAAAAATTGAAAATCAAAAGATTATTACTCACTATAACCTGGATATTGAATACACTGAATTTACTTCACTGCACTTCTCTAGACCCAGACACTGCCGAAGAGCACGGGCACAGCATGAGTTCTAGGAACTCCAGAATCTCAGTAACAGGGCAGGAAGGGGCAAGAAGTCATCTCCTTGTCCCAAAGGATTAACCAGATAACTAAACATCTCTAAACAGATGTGTGAATAAGCTCTAAAATCTGAAATTCCAGATGTATTATACATTAATAGATTTAAATTATACTTCATAAATTTAAATTGCACTTCTAAACATTTGGGATCAAACAGAGAAGAATGGCAAGAAAAGAAAAGAGTAATTTTTTTTTTTCATTTTAAATCCCAGAAACATCACAAAACTTATTATCATTGTGGAAACCACCATCAGCAGGGCATCTACAGATTACTGGTTTGGATTAGGGACTGCAGCAGGAAAATCTATGCAAGTTCAGCTTTTGTCATTGGCTATGTAGATCTGGCCAAACCAATTCATCTTTCACTAACAGCCACTTAGTAATAAGAGCACTCCAGCAAGTAGCAAACCCAAGACTTCATCTCCCTTTATCAAAGTAGGTTTGAATCTGTGACATCCTTTCTCCCAGACACATTCACTTTCTTTTAAAGGGAGCGACATTATAATGCCTGTTCTTTGGACTATTTAGGTTTTCACATGGGAGAATTTTAGATGCAAAACACAAGTGAGGGAGTAAAAGAAAGGGTTTTTNGGATTCTATGATTCTATGATTCTATGACATTATAATGCCTGTTCTTTGGACTATTTAGGTTTTCACATGGGAGAATTTTAGATGCAAAACACAAGTGAGGGAGTAAAAGAAAGGGTTTTTGCACTCCCTGAGGTCCCCAACCTCTATGTTCCCTCCTGTTGGCTTTTTGCGTGATCTTGCACTCCTGGCCTAACCTAACTAGTGACCTGTCTTTGAAAGAAGGGCTGGAGGATGCCTCTTCCCAGATGTCTTTTATTTGTTAGTGACACTCACTTGGGATGCAAGGACTGTATATTCAATTTCCTTGAGGCTCATGAAGACCTACAGCTTAGATTGGGCTAGAACTCAAATCATTCAAACATTATGCAATTACACCCATAACTGTTGGACATTTTGCAAATCAAACCAACAATGGCCACTACACTGAAATCCACGTTCCTGGAATACGGAAAATACGTCCTGAGAACACCCATTGCTTTAGGTTCCTCCAAGAACAGACACACCTCTCCACTCAAAACCCTGAATTACAACATAAATTAGGTGGGAAATGGATGATTATATTTATAAAATGAACATTTCTGAACATGTCTAGGTTCCTTAGATTAGATCAATAGAGAAATGTAAAAGCAGTCTAGGAAGGTACCCAGTAAACCTTCAAAGTTAAACAACGCTTCTTTTTTTTTCATTCCTCCTTTTTTATCTTTCTACATTTAAATCATCCCGATTCCCCATGTCAAGGTAGCCTAGACCTTTACACTACTGCTTATCTCCAAAATAACACAGACTACTCTCATTTAGACATTTTTAAGCAGTTTGCTGAGTCAAGCAGGTCTTCCACTGCTTCTTTTGAAAGAACCAATAAAACTAACAAAATAACGTCCAAGGCGTTTCACCCAGTGTCAGACTCTTCTTTCACCAGACAATGTTACACTATTTCCATTTATAACAGCCCACTATGACTTCCTAATAAAGTTATCTTCTTTTTATCTCCTCCCAGTAAGTTTATTAAGGCACAGACTTAAATTCCAACTGAGTTAACTGAACTTTTAAATCTTTCCCAAACAACCTTTCACTTTAGCAGCCAATTATTTTTGTTTAATCACAATAAACTAATCTAAACCTCAGATTAATTTTAGCAACCACAGGTTCACAACTGAACAAAAAATTCCAAGTGAGTCACTTCACAGCTATGGAGAGAACATCCCCATACCTGAACACAAAAAGCACTGCACAAGAAACCAAAACAAAAGTTTAGAGAAGTACTGCGTAAAGCTTGGTAAGGCAGAAAGGAAATCAACTCTCGTAACAGTACAGTATGTCAAAGAGGTTTTAGTCTACTAAGATAGGCCTGCAAATGCTTTTATCTGTATGCATTTGTTTAAAAATGGATCAGAGAAGCCAAAGGGCAGCCGAGCCGCAGGACAGCACACCTCATGCTGCACAGGCTATTAATGAAGCCCATACACAGGCAAGCTCACAAGGTGGCTGTCGCTGGGGGCTACGGCAGCCACACTTACCCATTACTTCCCCACAACTTTTTGCTGTGACTCAGCTGCATGTCTACAGGTGGCCTTGCATATGAACCTATTAAAACTAATATTAAACTCCCACTAACTTCAATTACTAACTTCAAAAGGCAAGTGTTTTGAATGTGAAGGCTCCTTTTCTGACCCCTGCCTCTCAGCTGCACAGGGAAAAAAAAAAGGTGCAAAGAACTACCCACAGATTAAGTCTACTGCCATAGTAAACTCTGAAGTAGTTTCTTGGCAACATGAGATTTTAAAAGATGTAAATATCACCAAAGACTTACATAGCCCACAAACACAAGATCTGCTGTGGAGTTCACTTATGTCATAAAATCATATTTTGCAACTCCAGGCTGCTTAAACAAAATGAAATTAAAATATGGTTCTCATCTCCTAAATCCACATAAAAATATGTGGAAGAGAATTAAAAAAGAGACTGTTTCTCCCTGCTGTATTTTATCTCAAAATCTACATCAAACCATTTCAAGTGCTAAAAATCTAATCCTTCTGATGGTTTTAAGGAAGGAACAGAAAGACCATGCTGCTTTGGCTTCTCCAAATACCTCCATCTGTGCCTCAGACTGGCAGCCACCTCCTGCTAAACTGCCAAAATCTGCGGCTTCATTCCAAATTCCCCACAATCCTAACAAAGTGCTTTGGGACAATGCATTTCAGCAGGACTTCGAAGTAGAGGCCCTTTTCTGTGGGTTCAGTGTCCAGACATCCTGCTATGGATGCTCACAGTTGCCGTTCTGACCAGTAGGGAAGCCCTAGCAATCATATTACACCGTTTTTTAAAAAAAAGCAGTTTTCATGAGGACAGCAGGTCTACGGCAGAAACACCTTCAAGTGCTTTCCTGCCGTCCCGATGTGAGAGCAGACGCTGCAACGCAAGCAGGATATGCGCCTTTTGATAGTTTCTATCATCTAAGCAGACAATGTATTAGGAATTCCTACACTCGTGTCTCCTCAGGAGTGATGCTGCTGCCATCGCGGACAGCACGATGAAACTGAAGGCAGCTGAGGCAAGGGCAGCCAGATCATAGCCAGAACCACAGTGCATTTAGGTTCCAGTTTATTTAAAATATTGCAGAGGAACTTGCACGTTCCAACTGGCCAATTTCAGTTAGTAAAGAAACCATGTCACATGAAATACAACAAAGATAATACCAGTTATTAACCCAGAGACCGGCAAATGTAGGGTTTTGCTTTAGGCACTTGTCCAAGCCGTGCCCAGTCGGTTGATAACACCATGATCAGTGGTGAGGATGACAGGGGCTGTAAGGTACTTGTGTCTTCTTGGGAATTAAGCAGAGACAATGGCTTATCTGCCAGCTAGCACAGACTCCGAGGACTGGTGCCCAGCTTAAAACTTGTCAGCTTTCCCCCTGTTTTAACCTTAAAGCACTAGAGTAAACCTAATACTGTAAGTACCATAGCAGATTTAGTGAGTATAGTATTTATAACTGTCGCCTCTACCCAAACAGATTTTAAAAGTACATACATCACATTTTGTTAACTTTGAGAAGACTTGTGCTTTAAACGAATTAAGATCTAAATATCTTGTAAGACCACACGCCAGGGCTGCGCTGCCCTCACACCAGCCTGGCATGCAACCCTCTGATCCAGTCACCTCTGCTCACTGGACCCAGCGAGGAAATGAGAGGAAGGAACGATAGTCCTATAGCCATTCCTCTACTAATTTCACTTCTTATATATGTTCATAAAAATAAAAGCAAATCTTTAACTCTCCCATAGGGTGTTGGTATTGCTTCCCTTCTAACTACCATACCTTATTAAGCCTGGAAAGCACAGCTGGAAATGACTTTTTTAGGACTTAAAATACAGACTGCCTGCTGAATCCACTTCTTGAACAAAAATATTATGTGCCAAGGCAGAATACACTGAGCCCTAGGAATCAGTGACATTTATAATCTACCTCAGCCTAACAAAGAGCTAGAACTTTATATTTCTTAAAGAACAATGATTTTTGTCATTACAATTCCAAGTTTTCTTGGTTTACTAAATCTGAATAGGTTTTCTAATCTACTGGCTGACATGCTGCTTCAAAATGCATTTTTTCAACCAACATTTCCCAGACAGTTATGTAAGAGCAGTTTAATAGAGAGAGATAAATCCGATATGCACATAGTACATTAGGTAGAGAAACAATACTTTGAGCAACACAGTTAGCTTTTCTTAATCTAAGTGACTGAACAACATAAAATCTTTCTATTATACGATTTCATATTTTTGACCTTAAACATTGCTCTCTGATAATATATAATGAAGATAGGAAAAAACCTGAATTAAAACTTTCTGTATAGACTAAACTATATTTTAGGAAAAAAGATAGCTATGAAGCTAGCATCTCTATGAACACAAACTGTATTAGGTTCTTTATTTAGACTGAGTTGATTTTGAGCTTTTGCTAGAAACTACAACATCAACAGTAGCGACGACAACCAGGTGCACTAACAAAGAGGATGCCAGCACAGCCAGCAATAAACCACTGTGATTAGACCGCGTCACTTGAGAGGCTACTTGAGCCAAAAGAGAAATCCTTCTGTGCTCCGAGAAGTAACCTCAGTGACGCTAATAAAGAGGAGGAAAGAAGGAAATTAGAAGAGCTACAGTGGATTCCCTACAAGCAAACTCCTCAGATCAGCACCACCACCCTCAACGCATAAGTAGCAAGAATCCATGACAAACTGAGGTGCTTCATGGGAGATGGGGAGGGAATTAAAGGAAACTAAAGGCACTCCTGAAATTCTAAATAAAATCATAGAATCATAAAAAAACAGATTTTTGTTTGTCTGTTTGAGGAAGGTTTGGGGCTTATTGCTTTTCCATGGGTCATTTGTTTTATTTTGCTTCTGCAGTCTCACTTGCAGAAAATATTGGTGATCTCTGTACCTTCAGGCTGTTCTTCTTCCATAATGAAGAAAAATTACAATTTTGGAAGAAACTAGTGATTTAAATTCCAAAAAGTCAACAGGTCTAAATGCTACCCAAGAGTTCTGCTGGGATTTAGGTATGCAAAAGATGAGAGGCTACCAAAAAATGATTTATTAAGAAATACTGCAAAAGACTGCTACAGCGCAAACATTACAGTGCATACAGCACAGCATTCGTATTCAAAATTTATCTAGAGGTAACTTAAGCATCAGAACAAATTGGTTGAAACTGTCCATTAGACAGAGCATATTAAAAATAAAGAATGTCAAGATGGAGAACTGCAATGTCACTATTACATTAAGCTGATCTGAGCAGAGGCCGCCCTGAACGGAATGTGCTCTGGTTTCTACCTCCGTGCCCCTAACCTGCTTCCCTATTCTTTCACTCCGCCCCAGCTCTCAAGTTTTAGCACTCGTAAGAGTTTTATCTGTTAAGTTTTCATCTCAAGGCACTCTGATCTGACTGACAGTGCAGACACACTAGGGAGAGGGCAGGAACCACAGGCAGGATATCACCCACAGGCAGTACGGATCTCTCTTGGTGGAAGCTCGTATGCAAATTGTTACAAGATATTCACAAAACTGAATCTAAATCACTATTTGCAATATTTATTTCTGTTATACAAAATTAGAAGACACCAGACAGATATTGCAAAAGCACATAAAATATTTTCTACAAGGGAGAAGTATTCAGTAATGACAGTCATTTCGGTTTTGAAAGGGGTTATTAAACCTTCAGACTTTGGTCCTACAGCAGTGCCTGCACACAAGCACAAACCACAAACAAAATAAGTGGATTGATTTATTAGAACTGCTGAGGACCTATGTGAATGTTTTTCCATCTGCTTCTAAAGTACCTCAAAGTAATTTACTCATTCAAGTGGGCCACAAATCTAATCCAGCATGGAAAGTTCCATGGTCATAATAGAAATGTTAGTTACAGCACTGAAAAGGAAGGATGAGATCCTGTTTGCCCGAGTTGCATCTAAACCAACAACCTAGGAAGCTGCTGGCCCTGAATATGTTCATTTGGGTGTGTTTGTTCTTATCAATATAGGTAATATAAAACTAAAACCAGTCCTAGAGGAGAGCCTGAGATCCCAATACCTCAGCAGAAACCTAGTGCTCACCCTTCAGTGAAAGTAACCTAACATCTAATATTACATCTTTATTCTCTAAGTGGAATAGGTGGACACCCTGAACTTAAAGAACAGTGGCCTGCTCCTCGGAGGCACTTAAATTTTCCATGCAAATGACGCAAAGACCAGGTGGGGAATGGCAAGAGCAAGCACATTTGTAGGTCTTCAAATTGGAAGCTGGTGGCTCCAAAAAGAAGCTTTCTCCATGTTCTGTTTCAGTCAGACTAATTCTCAGCATAGGCTGAAATGACCGCCCCACGCCCTGCATCAGGCACCAAAGTACTCGCTGAAGCAAGGCTTATATTAAGCCTTTAAATCAAAGGCAAGGGATTCCACTACAGTTACTATGAAACAGTATCTTTCAGCCATTTTACACAGCGTGAGCTCTTCAGAATAAGATGATTATTCCTACAAAAACTGCACAGATTACGGTGCTTTGTAAAGCGTTCAAAATGAGAATGTCATTGCTCTGTACTATGTGCCATATACAGTATGTTAGATATACTTTACAAAATTATTAATTTTGAATTTTAAGTGATTACTTTTGAACATTTTCTGCAGGTATTACGAATTCATTATTGAAGAGGAAGAAAATTTTATTTTACTAAAAAGCCAGTTACTTGTAAAACTCCTGCTATGTTTCCTTCCTTTTCCTACAGGACAAGATTTCTGCAAACTTTTACTTTCCTCAGTGAAACAACTGAGGATAAAAATCTCCCTCTGCCACTGAAATGCCATTAGAGTTCCTGATCTTTATTTTAACCAATTTCTACCATCTTAAAAATTAACTACACATATGCATAATACCTAAGGTTTTAGCTGTTTAAGCAACATTGAGACAGAACTGTCCTGCTGGAGCCAGATATTGAGTGAGGCCCATGGCATTGTATTTCTGTTTGCTTTCTCAGACAGCAGGTTAACACGCTCTTGCTGTTTAAGTCCAGAAAAGGAAATAAAATATAGTAGACAACCAGGTATAGATAGTTTCTGATAGCTGTCCCTAGTGAAAGGGGACATTAAAAATAAAAACAAACCATATCAATCACATGCCAAGACTGGTTTAGTTTTATAGAAATGAGGTCAACAGTACCAAAAGCAAACTGGTGGAAAGTATATGATTCAAATAAAGCAAAACTTGAACCACTCATTTAAACCCAAGCAATTATCTTGTACTGCGAAAACAGACCTATCACCTACATTGTATTATCACTGAATCACAGAATAGTTTGGGTCAGAAGGGACCTTTAAAGATCATCTAGTCAAACGTCCTTGCCATGGCTGGGACATCTTTCACTAGGTCACGTTGCTCAAAAGCCCCATCCAATCTGACCTTGAACATTTCCAATGATGGAGCATTATATTACCTGATTAAAGCTTTACTTCAGAAGAAAACTGAGAATTCAATGCACTAAAATTATAGATCACATACGTATAAAAGAATTGAACTTCTTCTAGCATATTAAAACAAAGGGGAAATTTTCATGTGTACAGGCAGGTTGGAATAATGAGGAACGGGTTGTCATCCTGCACCTGGGATCAGCTTTGTCTCCCCAAAATGACTGTTGTTGATTTTTTTTAAAGAATATAGTTTATGTTAAATACTTAGTGGTACTTTAATAATCATTTATTACCGATCCTATCTACAGAGGAAACCTGCTGTTTCTCTCCAGACTGCACGCATAAAACTCAAAAAACACACCCAAAGTTGGTAACAATACTGGAGGAGTAGTGAGGAAGACAGACTAAGCTATTTTTAACATTATACTAAAGCTGCATTTAAATTGTCTTGATGGAAGAGTTAATTCCTACTGCTCCCTGGGCTGGAAATCAGATGCCAGGCAGGATCTGGAATTGATGGAAATGAGTTTGACATCTATTTTTATCATCGTCACTGACTTAACAATGAGCACCATATTTTGGAGACATTCCTGTGAAAATGCCATGATTCAGAAAATAGCTTAACACACCAAGACAAACATTACTTAGGTCTAATCACAAGTTATACCACACTACTCCCACACTCACTTAGGTCTACAGCAAGAGTTGTGGGAACTACTTTAAGGTTCCCCCACCTACCCATAAGGTTCCCCCCCCCACACACCATTAGACCCCCCCCGCCCCTCTAATACAGACTCACAACCTTACTTAATCACGACCTACTAAAAATGCTACTTTCTATTTTGCCCAGTAACCGTCTCCTCAACCGCCTGGACTGCCAGGTTCAAAGGGGAGTGGGAAATGACTCCACATCCAGCCAGTGGCTGGCCAGCCCTGGGGCTGAAACTGTTTAACAAACTGATATTTGATGCTGTTTAGTAAACTGGGTGATGGGACAAAATTAACCCTCTATGAGTTTACGGGTGACGGCAATTTGGGGGAAGTGCTCAGTACCCTGCAGGGCAGCGCTGCCATTCTGAAGAACCTCAACAACCTTGAGAAATGGACAGACAGAAACATCAGGAAGTTCAACAAAAGCAAATTAGGCCCTGTTCACCTGGGATGGCACGGCCCTGTGCACCTGAACAGGTCGAGTGCTCACTGGCTGGAAAGAAGCATTGCAGAAAAGGACCCAGGGGACAAAAAGTTGAATATGAACCAGCAGTATGTCCTTGCAACAAAGGCAACCTACTGCGTACTGGACTGAGTGTAGCGAGGGTTGAGGGAAGTGATTATTCATATTATTTGGCACTATTTTTTGGCCACTGTACTCCATGCCTCCCAGTACAAGAAAGACATTCACAAACTGGAGTGAGTCCAACAGGGAACCACCAAGACATGGAACTCAAACAAATGAGCATGAAGAGAGGCTGAGAGAACCAAGCTTGTTATCCTAGATAAGAGATGTTTAAGAGACCTAACTGCCGTCTTCTGCTACCTAATGGATGGTCAGGAGAAGAGACAGACAGACCTTTCTCAGAGGTGCACAAACAGCACAGGAGGCAAGAGACACAAACTGCAGCATAGGAAATTCTGATTAGACATCTGGGGAGAATACCATGTTTGTGGTGCTGTACACATTACTCATGGAGGATATTCACCTGCAGGAATGTACACATCATATTTTAATATTATTAAAATTGGCAAAGTGTGAAACATTAAGATCTAGAACCCCAAAAATCACCCTAATCTTCTTAAGCTTTCCCTCAAAAGAAGCTGATTTGAGAATCTTCCTCAGGAGCTCACAAAACATTTTTAGTAACTAAAACTGCTTTTTTTCTAAATTCTCTGTGATAAGATACTCACAAAGAACTGTAAAATTCATGCCATTCATCATCAGCATTCAGATGGAGCCAAAACCAACTCCACCCTAAATATTCTATCTGATCTACATTCTAGAAATCAGAAAACATTCAAAAGAAAATTTCTTACACCCATACCTATAAGTTACAAGTAAAACAGGTCTGTAACATGAAGCAAAAGTTATAATCATGAAAATGAAACCAGTATCTGTATCATTGTCAAAGTTCACATTTTATCTTGATAATTAAGATGTTCTTCCTTAAAAATAAACACAGAAAATTCCCCACTTCTCCCTAATAAATTCATTGAAGTTTAATTTAGAGCCTGCACAGATAAGGAACTGCTCTTCAGATGTATGTGGACTTTCACAATCAAATTTATTGTGGCAACAACGCAATAATACCGCTACAAGTCAATACTCCTCTCGGGCTTTTTTTGGAGCTAAGTAAAAATAACCTTGCCAGTAAAAATCTAGTTGTCCTATTTCTGTTTTGAACAGACTTCATAGCATCACAGACGCAAAGCAATGTGTACAGCATATGTGAAAAAGATGGAAACAGAAAGGGGGACAGAAAGGTATAATATGGAACAGGAGAGAGATGGAGCCCAAGAGGGGGATTACTGAAGAAATGAATTTAGGGGCTGAAAAAAATGAGAATGATAGCATGCTCAAAAATAAGATATAGAAAAATATGAAGGAATGTAACTCCTGAAAGGGTACAAATACAAATCAATTCATACAGTTCAGTTTTATTAATCTGTAAGAGTAATTTAGTGCCATCATCCACCTTGAAGGAGGCAGAAACCTCAGCAGTTTCCTCCCCACCCCCACCTGAGCCCGTAGCTTTGCAATGCTTACTCATTACCAATGCCAATGGTGTTTCTCCTCAAATTTCAGGAGAGCATCCAAAATTGGAAAACACAGGGGTTAATAAAGCTTGTTCTTAATAAATTTTAAGCAGACATTAATCAGGATTGTCAGGAAAATATTTCTTAAAATCCCAACAGGTGAACAAAAGCAGTCTTCCTTGAAACGGAGCATCACATCAGTATATAAAATGAAGCAGGATGAAAAGAAATGTACTCTCATATCTGCCAGAGATAACTGCATTGAAAATATATTGCAACTGCATCATAAAGCCATGTAAAGGAACTACGCCCTTTCAACTGTATTACTGGAGTGGCTGAAGAAAACCATGTCTTCCCCGAACAAAGACAAGGACTCATCTAAATGAAGGTATATGACTTTGGCTCTCTCCTATTACCTAACTTAGCAGCATAACTAAAGCCATGAAAGCAAACAAAATAGCTACAAGTAGAGGGATGTAAAAGGTAATCTGAATTTACACGTTGGCCTGAAAATACTGGTATTTTTTGGCAGCTTTTAAATATTATTAACATATTATCATTCAATATCTAAGTAGAATTCCTCAATATACAGTATTATTTAAAGATACAGTAATTCAGCTTCACTTAGTACCATGTCATGTCGCAATAGGCACGTGCAATGGTAAAAGAAAATGACGGAAAATGGATGATGTGTTTCAAAAATCTCGGTCAAAAATAACTTCTTTCAAACATCCCACCAGTTGCTGAGATGGCAAAGATGGCTGACTCTTCGTTGAATTGGTACCCTCAATGAAGGGCAGAAGGATTTTGGTTCACTTGTGTGTTTTAATTCATTATATTTATGGTTAATGACTTTGAAAATCTTGAATATTTTTACATCTGGATAAAGGTATACATGGACAGTTACAGACTTAGGGTGTACAAGTCTACAATTACCTTACTGAGTTAGTAATTTCTAGTGCACTTCATTTTTTCATTTCAGTGAGACATGCCCTGCTTTTTTTGAGTTTTTATCATTATTTTTGCACTAAAACATGCATCCAAAAATGTCAGTTTGTATATGAGAGAACATGGGTCACTTCTAACACATACTTGTAAATGCCCGGTGATACTTTAAGATCAGTGGTGCTAGAGTGCTCTTTTTTTTTAAAACATCATGCTATTATCTTGGACCCTGGATAAGGGGGAATACTACTTTTTTTCTTATATATATATATATATATATAAACGCTGCAAATATTTCTTTCATATTCCTCTCTGCTTGTGGGTCTCTCCTGGCTCTTTTCAACACCCACCATTCACCCCTGTCATACTCACACCTTCAAGAAAACATTTCTGCAAAAGCAGAGCTGCATTTTCTTTAGTATCAGCTATGTTAACTCCCTCAGTACTTTAAAATATATATAATTTTTATCTTTAATAAATGCATATTTAATTCCTCCCACCTCTTCCTTGGCATACCATCAATAACTTCCTGCAATTAGCTGCAGATTTACTTGATTTTATCATCTTTAGAGTCAACAGATGTTGCATAGGCTATAAATCACACAGGTTTTATGTACCTCACATACTTTGTGGGAGAACAAAGTGAACCTCGTGTTATCCAGAGCGCTTCTGCAGATAACTTGAATACAACTGCAAAATTTTGAAACATAATGCAATATATCTTATCTCCTGCAGGAAAGCCTTTTTAAAATTTAGAGATCAGCCTATGGCAGAAATCTGCCCAGTCTGTCAGCATTCTTGACGACTCTTCTAGCACTAATAAAACTTAGCAACAGTACTAAAAACATGAGCAAGAAAAAAATGTTGTTTGAAAGACAAACTAAACATAACGGTGTTCAGATTCACCTCCATAGGTGCCTGTCTTTCAACCTTGCAATAGAAAGATAAGGTATTTAACCATGAGACTGACAGCAGTTACCTCAAATGATGCTTTAATACCTTCTATCTTTTGCAATTTGGTTAGTGAAACTGAAAAATGAAAACATCTTTACACCTTTCCTCGCCCTGCTGCCACCACCACACCCTGCCGTTTGTTGCAGTTTGCTAAAAAAGTTATATAGATACAAACTGGTAAAGTACAACTCTTGCCCTTAGCACTTACTATAACGTTTAGCTGAACCTGCAGTAACAAGAACGCAAGGAAGCTGAAGGAAACGTCACACCCCTCCCAACCTACCCCGTAGGAGCTGCTCTGTGGTGTTCACCATCGCCTCCAAACCTGCTAGATCACAAACCTCAATCACTGCTCACCTACAACAGCAGTCAGAGGGAGTTGGAGCAGCAAACCTGCGCAGCTCCTCCTCAAAGAGAACGAAACAAAACAACCCCCTAATACATGCTCCAGGTCTACCCTTAAACAGCTGTGGTGCCATACCTTTTTTACTACCTGTAAAAGTTCTTCAACAACCTAAAGGAATACTATGATTCATTACTACTAGTCTGGGATCTTTCATGCATGCTGACCATGATTTTTTCCAAGAAAAACATACTTATATTGTTAAAATTAGGAAGCACATACAAGTATGAAGGTTGAGAATTACCATGGATTAAATTTCATAAATATGTACCGTTCTTCTCAATATGATTAAACATCAATGTAAACAGAAAGAGAAGCCGTAGTTTATCTTCTATTATTTTGAAACAGACAAAAATGAAAAGCTATGTCTTCTCAAATATGGTACTGATGACACATTTGAGTTCTATCATTAATGCCACACAGACACAAAATTAAAAATTAATGTCTTTGGTAGCAGAGTTCAAAATAATGAGCTAAATGCTAAAAATATCAAGAACTTTTTTTCAAAAGACTGCATATCCAAGGAAGCAAACAGTAAGTTCAAGCAAGTCTTTCAGTTGTTACAGGCACAAATTGTTAACAGATGGGTGATAACATTTAATTTAGCAAATAATTGTTATTGAATAAATAATGCCGATACTTTCTTTGTGGAATTACATAATTACCTATGATCCAATTGTTATTACCTACATCTGTCAGCCAATTATATCTAATAATTGACACAAAGAAGTTGAACGGACACAAAAAAATGGGCTGCTTGAAAGATAAAATATGTTTAGCAATTTAATACTTAAAAATAAATTGAGAAAACATACAGACTCATTGTGTACTCATATGATTCTATCATAATTTTTATTACAGTTCCTCTAATTCTAAATAATATTTAGCCTGACAACAGATTTTTCTGAAGTCTTACAAGCATAATTTGTGGAATTCACTGCTGATAGTTATGAATCATCAGGAAAGAAACAGATTCTTCTCTAAAACTAACATTACCATTGTTTAATTTAAACACCTTTTCCTTCAGGGGGGAAAAAACAAAGAAATAAAAAATTCAGGAGAAAACCAACTTCTCAATAGCATATACCGAACTTTCTTACAGGCATCCAACCCTGAAATAAATAAATTATTACACTGCCCCACAATTAAGATTTACATTTTTCCAACCTCCAGAAAGTGTATTTTGCCAAGCAAAAAGAAAAGTATCAAAAAGTGAAAATAACTGTTTATCTTTAGAAGAAAATTAAGTAAAGATTATCAATGATCTTCAAAATTAATGGCATTGATACACTCATGACCATTTACCACTGGAGCCGTAATTTATGGTTGAGCAATATTATGAGCAATGGCACTGTTATATTTGTACATTGGATAATCCTCAGTCCCTGTTCCTTTTCTGGGAACGACAAAATCACTCTTTGAACCCATGGAAACATTTAGCAATCACTGCTTTCCATGACAACTGAAAAACAACTAAACGTGAACGTGCCACCCGACAGTTTCATTCAACACCTATTAGTGCTTGCAATGGAAAAGAGTGACTGTTCATTACGTCTCTGCTTTTCCCACAGCATTCATGATTTTATATACCCTCACCATATTCCCCCCTCAGTCATCTTAAACTCATTTATAGGGGACAGCCACTGATTGACCTCCCCACTCGCACCCAGCCACAGGAGCATTTGCCATGTATTTCTTCATAGGATAATCCTGGAGGTAGCAAGTCACAGATTCATCAGATGCTACATAACCACTTCTCTGACACGAGAACCTCAACAGAGAGTCACCGCCAGCTGTCAGACACGCTCACTAACCACAGCAGCGCTAGCACAGTGCCCAGCCTAAGCGTGACCCCTCTAGGTTTCTAATGACTCTTTACACCATGCAAGGAAGTCGTAATTTCTGCCAATTGAGAAAAACAACAAAACGTTTGTGAATATTCTTCCAAATAAAACTCATGACTCACTTAATTGATTTTGTGACATTCTTTGCCATTTTATTTGCAACCCAAGTATGTGAAAAGGGACTTTTTTCTTTATTTTTTAGGAAAAAACATATGGGGAAAGCATTGCAACACAAACAATTGTAGAAATATACAAACTCGTGGGTACTTTGGGTACAGTGCAAAATTCCTTTCTCTATGTCGGCACTTCAAAGCAAAAAAAAAAAAAGGAGGGTTAAAAAAAAAGAAAAATCAGAAATAGCCAGTCAGGGAAATGTTGGAAGTCCTAAATTCAAAAGTACATAACATAGAGACACATGGGAGGCCTCTTAGATATGTAGCTGAAGATGGCCAGAAAGCAGAGAGCAATAATAGTTGCTCTAGGATATTGGCTTCCCCAAAGTAACTTTCAATAAAGCAGCCAGAGCCACCAGAAACCGGCCAGTCTCAGTATGAAGGTGTGCCTGAGTTCCCAAGAGAAGCAGCTCTGCTGAGTAGTTACTCAACCCATGCGATGCCCTTCAGAAAAGGAAGATTCGCATTTTGTTTTTGAAGACACTGGTGTACTAACATAGCACTGGATTGCTGAAATGGTAAAAAAGTGGCAAACAGAAAGCATCAGAACAGCTCCAGTCTAACTACTCCAAAGAGACCAGTAAGGCACAGCAGCACGTGGGCTCAACACTGGTCAATCATACAAAAAGTTTTTTCCAAGTTTTTTCCTGAAATACTGAGAAATTTCATCTACTGTACATCTTAAATAATTGTGGCTGTCTTGATACTTTCACCACACTAGTCTGGAGACTGCGGCAGAGCTGGGAGGCAGGTGACAGGCATTGCAGATGGAGGCAGCCTAGGAACACGGTGCCCTGGCTGCAGCTTACAGCAGGAGTCCTCCCACGGTGCAAACTCTATTACGTTATTACTTTATATTTCTTGATGCTTTCTGATCCAATTAAAGTCATGATAAGTAATTAAAAAAGCAGGATTAGCTGACTGCATTTCAGGAGGCATTACACATATCATGTTTGTAAATAAAATGGCTTATTAGGACTGACTGAAGGAGAGGAACCTGGCAGAGGCTCATGTTTGTGGTGCCCTCAGAGAGGCAGAGTCATCAGATCAGCAGCCCTGGTTCTGCCTGTGACGGCCACCCGTGGGCTGCTGGGATGGCTCTCATGGGCCTCAGATCCTTCCCTCTCCAACAGCAAGCATCAAAGAGGGAATAAGGCTCCAGGACAAGGAATTACTGGAGTACAAGTATAAGAATTCCAGATTTAACTGAGTTTCCATTTGGTTTACACAAAGGAACTAAGAATGAAAACTGCAGACTCTGCAGAACACTGGCTTTTTCTTTTAATCCATGTTTGCATGCTGTTATAAATGAGAATTCAAAATTAAATGCATTGTTTTATAAGATATTTCAGTACCTGTTTGAAAGCAGCTATTGTTTCCTATTGAAAGAAAAATGTCTTAATTATGTCATATTATGTTACAAAATAATTTAGAGGGGAAAAACAAGTAAGGGCTATACAATTCCAAAGTACATTTCTCGACTGATTTCTGTTTTGCTACAGTTTCAGATTTGTCATGAATTGGATGAAAACCGGACTTCAAAATGTCAGACCTTCACAGAAAGCAACAATTCCAAGTTTCATCTAACTCTTCTGAAGACTCATTTTCATCCACAAAGTTAATTATGCTTGGCCTGACTTTGGCAAGCTGCGTTAGGGATCAAGGCAAATTGCTGGAGTAAGGGAAAGCAGACAGGTCTTCAAAGGCATTCTAGGTAAGACAGAGCACTCCTTAGGAGCATCAGGCTTCAATAATAAAATTTTGTATTTGATAGCAGGAAATAGGAAAATAATTTCATTGGCTCATTTAGAGAATGCTAGTTTTTCATCTTCTCATATACAACCACAAGTAGTGGCTTGTAAAAAGGAAGGGGAAAAAAAAAAGGGGTGTGTGTGTATATATTCACATATATATTCTCAAATAATCACTCAGAGTTCATAGACCACATTAAATGACTGAAAAGTTTTTATGGAGCCTGTTGCAGGGGTAAAATAAGCTGAATGGAATTCCATAGGGTTGGAAGGGACCTCTGGAGATCATCTAGTCCAACCCCCTGCCAGAGCAGGGCCACCTTAGAGCAGGTTGCACAGGAATCCATCCAGGCGGGTTTTGAATGTCTCCAGAGACGGAGACTCCACCACCTCCCTGG
>VXBO01008078.1:413404-428990 GCA_013400135.1 Rhinoptilus africanus
CTGGTGCAGGGGGTTATTCCTCCCCAGGGGCAGCCACCCTACACTTGCCCTTATTGAATTTCATGAGGTTCCTCTCCGCCCAGCTCTCCAGCCTGTCCAGGTCTCTCTGGATGGCGGCACAGCCTTCCGGGGTGTCAGCCACCCCTCCCAGCTTTGTGTCGTCAGCAAACTTGCTGAGGGTGCACTCTATCCCCTCATCCAGGTCATTGATGAATATATTGAAGAGCACTGGGCCCAGTACTGACCCCTGGGGAACACCGCTCATCACTGACCTCCAGCTAGACTCCACGCCCCTAATCACAACCCTCTGAACTCTGTCTTCCAACATCTTTCTTTTAGAAATACAGTGAGATGAAAAAAGTGAAACTGAGTATCAAAGGCCCAACAGCAACTAAAAGGTGGAACATCTGCCTGGGCTCACTGAGAGAATGACATTAATGAAATGCACAATGAGAGGAGAAAAAAAAAAGAGTTATTCCTTGGAATGATAACGCAGGACATTTCAGAATACTTCCACTCATGCTTCACTTCTTTGAGGACCCTTATTTTGGAAGTCTAAGGACTGTTTGTACATGTGTTCTTCATCCTACCTGCACTCTTCAAATAACCACCAAGCTGCTGTGACTCTCAGCCTCCCTTACCCCCTGCCTCAAGTAAAGCCTGAAAATCCAGTGTCCAACCCTATGATTCTATGATTCTATGAAAGAGGAAGCAGAAGATGGAGAGAGGGACCTAACCACTGTTTTTTTCCCTGGAAAATGACAGAGAAGGCAAACATTATCATCATCAACAGTGTCAAGAGTTCAAAAAATGAGTCAGCCTTCAAGAAACCATGGCATGGTTCTACTTTTTTAAAGCAACCATGGTATGTATATTTTACTTTCTTTCTCTATTTCTGAACTTCTAGAGAACCCTTGCTTTGCATTCCCAAGGCTGTCAGAAGTTCTGCGAACTAAATGGCATCTTTAAAGTTCAGATTCTCAAATGTTACATTGATAGTAGCATCTCAAAATTTGGAAACATATGTATTATAAGTAGCATGAGATTTTCAGTCCTACATTGCCAGAAGCTAGCAATGCAGTCATGGAGGCACAGTACTGCCTTTCCCCTTCCCAGAGAACGTGTAGCAGCTGGGCCAGATCTTCAAAGGAATTTTCTGAATAAAAGGGGCACAGTGTGAGAAGTCTGGGCCTGATAACAAAGGAAGCTGTAGTATCCCCACTTGCAAGTGATATGCTTTATGGAGAAAGGTTAAGAAGCTGTTTTTCAGCTACACTTCTCTCGCTGCCTCCTCCTGAAAGTGATCACTTTGCTGGCTCCCCTCCAGCAAGGGCTTGAGAAGGATCAGAGGATTCACCAGTGAGAACTGCACAGAGAGCCTGCAGGCAGAGGTAAGGGAGAAAGTCTCTAATGCAAAAAAAATGCTGCAGATCAGAGATTTCTCTTATGTAAGGGAAAACATACTGGAAACACTGCAGGGGCTTGAGAATTACTGGACACCAGAGGTATAAATAAATTACAGGATTCTCCCACCCCTTTTCATACAGTGCGGATAGGAAAAAGGATCCCAAACTCTACGTACACATTTTAGCAAGATTCCAGCAAATCACAAACCCAAAAAACTTCTAAACCTCCCTTGTTAGATGGATTTTGTCTTTGCAAATGTGTTTAAAAATTGGTAACTACCTGACTCATCTCCACCACAGAAGAGTTATTTCATGCTTTATTATTAGTCACCTGTTATCATCAGTGGCCTTTGAACCCGTCTTGAGACTACAGAGTACAACATAAATCTGCCACAGCTTTTTGGCACCTCCTGCCAAGTCCTTGCTCATACTCTGCAAAATTATGCAGAGTATTAACCTTACATAAATTTTAAGAGGCTGGGTCTTCCCAAAGAACATGCAGAGGGCAGGCCTTCGCAGGTCATAATGGCAGTGACCAGGACCAAAACAGATAGGGAAGAAGCACTGAAGCCTCCACCCAAGTTCAAGCACAGCAGCACTGTGCAAATGCTGTACAAGGAAATGAACTGAAATACAGTGCATGAAAAAAACCCAAAGGGTCCCGCAACACTTTAATAACTCTACAAAACGTCTCTTGGAAGGATACCCATAAACCTTATGTCCTCTGCCTCATCAGATCCGAGCACTTACAGCAAAGTGAAAGCACAGCTCATTTGGCATCCAGAAATAAATTTACCAGACAATCCTAAATATTTTCAGTATGAAACAGCATACCAACCCTGACAAACATTCTCTTTATCTTCAGCACAAGGTTACTACAAGATTCAAAAGCAGTTATCATAAACTTATACTGAGTCTAATATTAACGTAAATATTTCTAAGAACTCTTAGCTTCCATTTTCAATTTAATTATTTTATAGACTTGCTTAATATGTTTTTGCTTAATATGCTTAAAATGTTTTGACTAGTTCAGTCAATGTTGAACAAAGAAAAAAAAGAGTGCAAATGACTTAAGAAAACTGTTCTTCATCTGGAAACAGTTTTCCAACACACACTGATAGGTTTTCTGCCCATCTGTTAAACCAGCCCCATCAAATTGTTTTGAGGACAAAAAAGGGGGATAGAAAAGAAGACTCACAGTATTCATTATGACTCACCCGGTATTTTTCACTAGTGTTGCTTACGAAGTGTAACACAGTTGATTCCATGCTCTATTCTTTACTGAAAGAGTTCTGTTAGACCCAGCTCTACGTTACAAACGTTTCCTAGTGCAGCATCATGGTGATGAAGAGAAAGGTCCATAGTATTTTTATATCAGCAAAAAGCCTAACCGTACAAAAGGGCTTTTTTCCAGTGTAACTTACCCCATTTCGTTCAGGAGCTAACGTAGCCTGCATTGGCAAAAATGCATTTGCACCACTACATGTATGCTGAAAGAATTACCTGGAGCAGCCATACCAGCAAAACTTTTCTAGTGCAGATCAGACCTAAGCTACTCTGGCACCTCAGCACTGAAAGAGCACAGCGTCAGAGCGTGCACCGACGGGGCTCCGTAAGAGGCATCTGTTTTGATTTCCAGCTAGCCCCTGGAGCACGCACCGCCGGGCAGGCAGCAAGGCGAGAACCAGGAACGATTCAGTCACACAGCAGTGCACGGGCTGCTGCTCAGCAAAAGTCTATTCTAAGCAAACTGATCTTCAGCGCTGTTCACACTGCCATCAAATTGTTCTGCTGCAAATTAGTGCTTCCCCAGTTTTCAGAGTAAAATTTTAAAAAATGAAATGTAACAAAAATGAACTAATGGACAATATCTGACATTTTGAAATAGAGATACTGAGTCTGTGCAACTTTATCAAGTAGGTCAGATCTTTTAACCCCAGACACTTGGCTACCTGGTTTTGTAGATGAGCTATTTTTATCTTAATGGCAGCTAACACTACAGATATCCAGTAAATGAACGCACTATGTAAAAAACAGTATCACAGCAAGAGAAAATAATTCAAAACCAATTCAAACTACTCCATTTAATGATTGTATAGGTCTCATAAAATGAAAGTACATTAAATAAGCACAAAAGATCGATATGACCAAGAGGCACCTGCATATTGATCAAGGAACAAAACCAAAGCAAATTATGTCTGATGCTTCGCCCCGATTAGCTGCTGCTCACACAGCCAGGTTCATCTCCATGATTCCCTTATACCCCAACCCAGAGACTATACGAACTGTGACTCTCACTATTCTCCTATCCCATAAGTTTTAAAAATAGCATTAATACTTATATTGGATGTACTATACTTCTACTGTTTTATGAAATTAAGACACAATTATAAATTCAAAAAGTAACGAGATGCTTGGTGGATGGATGAAGAATGGAATTCTACGTCAGCTTCTGAGAGACAGGGGATATTTTATGCTGCAAAAAAAGCTAATGAAGAATTATGTAAGAGTTTCAAAAAGATGTGACAAGGAAAATTACAATAAAAATTAGAGGTGTTCAGAAAAAAAAATTATACCAAAATTTATTCAACATACTACACACACAAAAGATTTCCAGCTCAAAGGCAAAAATGGTTGGAAGGCTTAAGGGGTCTGCATATCTTGGGATGGAATAAACTCTATGAAAGAAGATAACAAAGATGAAACCATTCTGTTTCAAGAAAAAGCCTCTCTGCCATTGACTCCATCATTCTAGTTGTTCAGGGCTTTGGGTTTTTTTTCTTTTTATCTTTTTTATTGTTTTTTTTTCTGAAAATGTATTAAAAGGCCTACAGAATTCAATAGCATAAATGCGTTAAAGCTTTATCACACTTGTAATCTTATTTTTAAAAATCAAATTAGTTTATTACCTTTTATTAAACTCTTTCATGTGGTTGCAGAAATTAAGTGACAAAGGGTGACAAAAGGATCCTGCAAGCTTTATTAGCAAAACAGCTGTGTTCAATGCTTGCCTCAGAGTCTATGCAAATTTAATTATTTCATTTTCTCTTCCACAGTTAGAAAAAAAAGTATTTAAAACCACAACATACACCACAGCAATCTCAATCTACAGCATGCAGATCACCCCATACCTATATGCAATGTCAAAAGAATGCTACCACAGTAAAGATAAAGCAAAAATTAATTGGCAAAAATTATTTTCAGGAGTACTGATTAGAATTATTGTTGTCTCTGTTACTTGTTATGTCCCATATCATTAGTCAAAAATTATTCTGTTAAAGGCAAATGTTAAACTGACCCAGGTTATGAGTCATTCCATTTACCCTTTCCGAGTCGTGCCGTAAGGTCAGCTTTCTCCCACTCCTCTGGAGTTTAGTGAGTGTTCAGAGACCTCCAGGGGAGAAGGGGAACAGTAATGATTCAGACGCTTACTTGTATATAATCTGACCATATTATACATTTTAAGAAAGGGAAGATACTGAGATCTGGTACTAGGCCCAAGTCCCTTGTGATTCCAGCCACCGCGGCTCCCTCCCTTCCACATCTTCCAGGCACGTGGTCTCCTCCCCTCCTCTGCACCCACACAAGCGTTCTGCTAAGAATCACCCCGCTAGCTTTCAGCCAGAGCAGCCCCTCGCATCAGTGCCGCGCTCCTCCGGACACACATGCACCAGCACCTGTGCAGGGAACAAGTGCCTGTGCATGGCAGAGATGCACGGAGAAAAGAATCACAGGAGAGCAATTTATATCAATTAAACAGACACAGAAGCCGATCTTTAACCCATTGTATGTACGAAGTTACACATTAAAGCAATAAAATGCAGAACTTTTTATAAAGTTTTGGTTCATACTGGTATCAAGTTTCTACCATCTTACTCAGGAATTCCTATATCTATTCTGATTTCCATTTATTCATAACTAATTAACACATACACATTATATAAATAAATTAATGCATAAGTTATTCGTGGCAAAACCACTCAAAAATTTCAACGCTGAAGTGCAAATTCTTTAGAGAACAGAGCTGCACAAAGTAACAAACTTAGGAAAACAAAATGATGGATTACCTGGTATTGAAATAAATACCTTCAGTAAGGGTAAACTCTGTGTGGGAAAAGTAAAGGAGCTTTTAAATGGCAATCAGACAAATGCAGACTATTCAGATAATACTTATTATCAGTCTTTTTCAAGTGTTCGACCACTGCCCTTCACAAAAGCTTAAGTGAATCCTATGTATATTCATAGTAATTTACATATCTAATTCAGCTATTTCTGTGGGTTTGGGAGGAAGAGGACTTATTACTTGGCAAAGGAGAGGGCTAAAGCTCTACTGCCTCACAAGCCGGTGAAAAGCAGAAGTCACTGACCCCTGGAGCGCTCGCGGTCTGTGGAGCAATGATGCTGTGCTCAACTCCGTGGCAGGCGAGTGTCCTGGTTCCGGCAGGGAGAGGGTTAACTCTCCCCAGCCCGGGGGTATAAGTATTCCATCCCATGTGAGCCACGCCTGCCCTGAGCCAAACCAGGACAGGGAGCAAAGTTCTCACCAGAGTGCCGCAGTCCCGCACTGGGCACTGTACCTTTACTTGCTCCTGTAGGCGTGCAGGTTATTAAACGATCCACATGCGCAGGGCTCATCAGGATTAGGCCTCCTAGGTAGGTCTAACTGCTCCTAAGAAACTATTGAATACGTGTATATTGATTCAAAGTATTGATTCAGTACATTTTAGCTCGCTGGTTGAAGAGTGAAAACAAATCCCAGCACTGTCCCCTTCCCCTGGGAGCTTCCCCCCCACACCATGTATAGGTTTATTTCAAATCCAGGTTTCTCCAAGCAGATAAAATGCTTTACTAATCAGTAAGCGCTACATTTGGTAAATGTGAACATTACAGATAAGTATTCTGGTGAAATAATCTTCTTAAATTCTAGAAAAATACAGTATTCAACTGAGGATTCCTTTCCCCACTCCAATTACAGGTAACTAACAGGTGATTTTTTTTTTTTTTACTCTGGTATTTTATTATGGGTGTGAAGGAAGAGAGAGATTGATTTCTATGGAGAACAGATCAGGAGTAACACTTCTGGCCCTGAAGATGAATGGAAAGGCAAGAGAGCATAAAAAACATCAGGACATAGCAGAAAGGATGACAAGAACGACAGGTAAAGAGCAAGCACCACCACGAAGAAACTGAATATAAAACCTGAAAAATTACAGTACACGCCCATTATCGAGTAATTTTAATGAACTTGCAAAGACAGTATTTCAGACTAATTTATCCAAGGAAAACTAAATGAAATCTCTCTGAAATAAAATAGGCTATACAGATGGAAGTCTAGTACTGTGGGTTTTACCTCTGGGAGTTGCAGCCTGCACAAGATTCTATTCTTTCATTACAAATCTGTTGTGTGGGGGGCGGAGGAGGAGTAACTGTGTTACAGGGATAAAAAGAATAGCACAATTGTTGTAAGAACATCTAGTTTTCTCTATGTATTTCTATCCATCACAATCCATCTTCAAATTCACATCTATTTTTCCTCATTACCTTACCCTATACCGTTTTGGTAAAGAATATTTTAATGCTGGGGGGAAGCACTCCGTAAAGAAAAGCCCCTGAACAGGACATCGCTAATTCATTAGTGATGATCATTAAACAGTCTTCATTTTAAGAGAACACAGAAAAACAAAGCAAGCTGATCAAGCTCCATCAGGAGAGAGAGGACGACTGGCAGGAACAGCAGCTGTGCTCTAGCTCAGATTGGATTCATGTTGGCAGAACTGTGAAATAAAGCCTGCAACATATTGTGCCTTTATCAATCCTGCTTCCCCAATAAAAGACATCCAAGGAATGCAATGCTTATGTTTTGCCTTTCATAGGCTATTTTACTTAGGAGGGTTTGTATACAACTGAATATATAAAAGTCCAAGATGCATTTATTTAGACACACTGCTCTTTCGAAGGGTGCCATCTAACACATACACTAATATAGCCTCATTCATCTGAGTAGCTCAAAGTGCTTCATAAACACCAACTGAACAGATGCCATGTATCTGAAAAACATTACTGCCTGAAATTTTTCTGCTATCTGACTTTGTTACAATAATACATTTTATTACAAAGTAGAAAAGGTCAGTCCAAGGGGAAAAGTCTAATATTAACTATACATTTAACAGCATTTCTTATGTATCAATTTTAATAATACGTTTTTCAGTCAATTATGCAAGAGTCAATTTCCTCCCTTGACAAGAAAAAAACAAAAAACTAAACAAAAAGACCCAACAGGTTCTTAAAAGGGAATTAAAAGAAAAATAATTATATGAGACATATACCAAAACCTAAAATTCAGACATACAGAGGTACATATAAGACAAAGACGCAAAAAAAAACCCCTTTTTTCTTTTCAAATAAATGTTAACAAGAACATTTAGGATTACATTATATAGAAATTTATGCACATTTTGTACACTGGTTAAATTTTAAAATTCTTCATTTATTTTATTTCATTGAGCCTCTTATTTCTGGGTATAGAACACACAAAAGGGAAGAAAAATCTAAAGAAAGAAAGGACAGAGAAATGTGTAGGAAGACCTCAAAGTACATAAATATAGTGTTGTTCTTTGTGTTCCCATGTAGAAAGTACAAAAGTAGGTCACCTGGTTTATATCAGCATGTTCTAACACATAACAACTTCTTCTCTTTTGACGACCTTGGAGGGGGGGATCTTTCTGAGTATAAGGTTACATAAGACATGGTGCAACTACCTCAACCTGCTTTAAAATAAGTAACACTTTGGAATTTGTGAATCTGATGAGCCAAAACTTTCACAGCTCAGACTTTCAAACCTGAAACTGGGGCTAGAAACAGAAGCTCAAGCCCGGAAACTTCAGGAGTTCAATGACTTCTTATTTTCTAAGCAAGAATTCAGAGAAGAACCTCCCCAGGATTGGGATCACTGCACTCGTGCCTTCTCAAGTGGGATCATTTATCCAGGGAAACTGAGCAGCATTAACTATTTTCCTTCTACAGGTATAATACAGCCATTCATTTTTCCATCTACCCTTTTTCTGCATCAACCTCATAACCCTGATTTCTGCGCTGCTGTAGCACAGTAGACTATTACTTGATAAATAAAGCTTCAGATCAAAAAGAAAGAAAAAAGTGTCATTCACTGCGATTCTCAGGCAGGTGAAAGGGCTGCAGCATAACGTTCCAAGGCAGAATTGCCTTTTCCTTGTGCCGTGCCTGTATCTACACAAGCTGCCAATTTATTTAATCCATCCACGAATGACAGGAAAACGGATTTGTCAGGCAGAAATATAGTTATAATAAACATGAAGTAGAAACTGTAAGAGATCTTTGCCTGTTGAACTCTCTTCAAGACTAAAAATAAACTTCTCCAGGCTTAAAAACGCTCTAATTGGTTCAAAATCCAGCCTGATATGTTCAGCCCAAGAACTAGATCACTCTACGCCTAGCTCAATGCATAACTATTGTAACTGGAATGGAAGTGTGCATAACAGTATAATGTAAACTTTATATATAAAGACAACCCTACCATCCACAGATCTGATTTATTCACAGGTTTTACACTCACCAACAAGAGAACTACCAGTAATAATTCTTATATCACTAGAAAGCCAACACTGTGCTTTACATTTCACCAGAGAGATGTGTTTGCTTTGGTAATACAGAGAGAAGCAGTATTTATTATATTCACAATGGCAGAATTATAATTTTGTCTCTTATATTACTGTGCTCAACTACAAAAGCAATTTTTTGATAATAAGCATCAGCTTATGGCAGTCAGCAGTGAATTCATTCTAATAATTATGGGCACTAGTGCAACAATTCACATTTTTTGATGTATCAAAGATCATAGCTAGAATACAAATAGAAAGGAGAGCATGACTTCAACACCATTTCTTCACTCATGCTTACTTTAACATAAGTTCAAGTAATGAAAGCCTAAAAAGAGCGAGAGAAAATACAAATTTTTCAGATAATTTAAAACCAATGCACAACTACACAGAACGGTTTACACTCAGAGGTTCCCTTCTTCAAGTATGAATAAAGTACCCCTCTGTAGGCAATGATGAAGGACAGTCTACAATTCAAACAAGTTAATATGTAATAAATAGAGACATTTTCTCTGAGTTTCATAAACTGATCATTTTTTTCAAACCATTCTAACTGTAAAACATCCTTTGAGCAGTGGAAATTTCTTCCTGGCTGCCATTTGAGTCTACCCAAATTCTGGGTTTCACAATAATTTTTCCTCAAGTCTTTAAAGCTATCGATATTTATACGGTCAATCATGCTCATCTTTTAAATAGTTAAGGAAAGGAAAGCACCACATTCAGATGCAATTGCTACAGAGCTTTCTCATGATATTTAAAAAACCATATTGATGCATGCAGCTCAAATATAAAAGCATTTTCCCTACTGCTTTTCATTCATCATGCAATGTTGCCATTTGTAAAATTGATCAAAAACAATGCAGACACTATTTTTTAAATAACTTCTAGTAGATTGCACTTGCCTACAGTTCCCATGTTTAGATTTCACAGCATTTTTGGCTACTGTTTTAAGCCTTTTTATAAAGGGAAGAAGTGAACACCAAGTAACTTGTCCAAGTAACAAGTTTACATTTAAACTAAAGTTAAAACCCAAATCCTGTGAACAGCATTATAACAGAAGCATTGTTCTTTGTCTCTGAACTAATACTGCCTTGGGATTTTGTCCAATGCTTCATCCATTCCCAGCTGATTAATTACTTTTCCCCCAGTTTTTTCCTTTGCCTTATTTCTTCCCATGAGTATAAACAACTTAACTGGAGAGTTATGAAGCCTTCCAAAGTGCGAGAGGTAAACAATTTTCTTACACCTTCAACTATATATCTATAATTTTTTTAAACTTTAAGAGCTGGTTTGGTTACACAAAGAAAAATCCCAAATCATGATAACCCCTCTTTGTTTGAAATGAAGGTTTAAGAGAAGACAGGAATCCTATTCTTCCATTTGCACATAAACCTAAACTTCAGCAGAGATTGATTCTAGTGCTGTAAGTAGATCTGTGTCTGTCTTTCCTCCTTCCCAATCCCCACATAGATAATGATTCTTCTTCTGATAAATTTAAGCAGAAGAAATGCCAAAAGAACGTTAATTGGAAGGGAGAGAGGGGGAAAAAAATAACTCCACTTCAAAAATAAATGAATCCAGGGTCAAAATGCCCATTCAAACCATGACTTGAACTGATTTTTCCATTGCTGTTGCAGCAGACCAATCCTTGGTGAAAAGGTGATTCTGGAAAGCCTCTGGGCTGAGCGGCCATTATCTCAAATTCAGCATGCTTTCTTGGTACCCTTTGGAGCAGGACTCCACTCTGGAGAATGTATTATTGTATATTTTAACAAACTGTAGCAGGGAAGTAGTTTTGGTTCTCTTCTGTGGCCCATTACATTAAGGTGGGTAATGGTACAAACTCATCAAACAGCAAGAACTGGGAAAATGAAAGTGAGCAGAGCACTGACATAGTTCCCGTGCTGCCCATCTCCTGCACACCAGCCAGAAGGATTAAGGGCTTTGGCTTTTTGCCTTCCTCTAGCACCAGCTAGCGCAGCCTGTTTCCCCAAGTCTTTTGATGCACTGATGGGTGTACAGCCCTTCCTCCCAGTTCAGACAGGGGCTTTGTTCACCTCAAAACTGCTCTACTACCTTCCTCCTGCACGCAGCACTCCTGCAGAGACTGCATTTGGTCTTGAGGTCCTTAAAGAAACATTTTACACAAGGGCTCACCAATTTAAAAAGAGATTAGCAACAAAGATACTACAATTCCTAAAACCTGCTGAAGAATCCAAAATGATCAGAATCTATTTCAAAATACTGCAAGTAGAATTACTTGCAGACTTTTTTATTCCTTGAATGGCATAGTCTTTTCTTTGTTAATATTTGTTTGACAGTAGGATACCTACCTTCTTTTTTGAGCTTGCGTTTTCTTTCCCTAAATTTATCATGGGATTTCCCTAAATGAAATTATACTGGAGTGTTAAACGTACATATGTCACCAGAAAAGGATTTTCATGAGCACAGAACAAGATTTAGTCATTCATTCTTGGATGTTGGAAGACCAGGACCAAGATTTCTGTGAAGTAATTAGAAGCATGAAACAAACAGTTTACTGTTTGTAGTTACTTGGAATGTCAACTCTGATAGAAAAATCTGAAGGACACATGCTAATTCCTATTAAGTGGCCACTTAAGAGTTGTAACAAAGCAACTGAAGCGAGACAATTCACTGTTGTCATAGCAAAACTTTGTATCTGCATTTCCATTCCAGTCTCCAAATATATTAGAAAGTTTTAGACACAATTAATGACACGGAGAGGTAAAAAGTGTTAGACAGCAATTTCTCAGGCTATGGTTGCTAGAAAGGCCACAGTGTAAGACCAACTGATTAAATAACAGGTGTTTCTACGGGAACAAATATACCATTTCTGTTGCCAGAAAGAGTATAATTCACACCACTTCTAGAGAATTAAAGCCAATTTTATTACCATGATACACTTTTTTATATAAGCATACACATGTGCATTCATACAAAATATAGCTATGGCATACGTATCATAGTTATAGAAGTTAAAGAATAACTTCTTGGTACACACTGTTCAGCTGAAGAACACGGACTAGGGGTGAGCAGTGCTTGTCAGTGGCAGTGATGCCAGTAGAGTTTTAATAGAAGATTTCTTCAAGAACAACCCAGTGTGCCTTGTTCCAGCTGAGCCAGCACGCCAAATCCCCAGGTCTGGTAGAGGAACAGTGCTGGAACAGTGCTAAGGCGGCCTTGGGAGGTGGCCACAGCAGGCATTTTGAGCAACCCTCTATTTATCAGCAAAATTGAACAGCAAAGAGATGGGTGCTGCAATTAGAACTATTTGGACACTATTTTGTCCTCCCTCAAGCAGCATAACAGAATTGTCTCATTAAGAGTTCAAATATCATTCAAATACCAAAACAAATAAATAAATTACTAAGTCAGCAGGAAGTCAAAAGCTGAAAGGCAGGCAAAGAACAAAAAAAAGTATTTTTCTGTCCAGAGGGTAAAAGAGTATCTGCCTGGCTGCTCTCTTGAGCATCAGTCAAAGAACAGGCTGGCCCAGTCTGTGACCTGTTCACAGTGCCAGCCTGCTTTTCTATCTACTAAGCACTTGCTAGCTAATCAGGGGAGATCAGAAGCTATACATTAATCTGTGAATGTGTAATATTTGTCAAACGAGAAACCAGCATCTTGCATTATTTCACACGTGCTAGAATTACTTAAAAATAATAAATAAAAGCCCGAGCTCTAAAACTCAGCTAAATTCATATTTCCTTCTAACTGCTACTATTATTCCACTGTGTCAGTAACCAATAATGCTATCCCAGAGCAGAGTATTGCTGCCAATTTTACAGGCAAGCAATAAAAATAGTTTTTGCCAGAATTAAAACTGCATTTCTTTCCATTTATTTATTCATTCAACAGATGCATTAGCCAAGACTCTGCACAAGAACAGAATATTAAAATATATCAGCTGGATGGATTTCTAAAGAGAATCTAAAATTTAAAAAGATTAGTGATTTGGTGAATTCATTTCTTCGGCATCTACAACTAGCAGCTCTCAGCGATCTTAAAACATACTTTGAAAATATAGACGCTTCCAGGCAAGCACAGAAAGAGAAAATAAACTTTGCATCGTAATCACAGATTTAAACAAAGATTTAAAATTACAGATTAGCAATTTTATGTGGACTCTCTACAGTCCATAGTTCTCTCTGCAGCTGCTGGTCTATGGAATTTTTGGGATAAATCCCATTTCCATTCTCATTTCTTTGTGTTGTGGATGTGCAAAGCTACTCAGGGTAATTTTGTGCCCAGCTGATCACAGGATGCCATCCAGCAGATTGCCATAAATGGCAGCCGTACCCAAAGGTATTATATTGTGGTACCAAAGTGTACAAATACTGCTATTGCTGAAGATTTAATAAATAAATAAGCAAACCTTAAAGCAAGGTTTACAAGTCAAGCTCTTACCAGTTTCCTATGAAACTGACCATGAAACTCAAAACTCAACATTGTCTGCCCACATACAGCAAAAGGTCATTAAGAAAAAAGAGGAAAGCCTGTATAAATAATTCTGAAGAGCAGTTCAGTCACCCTTGTAGCAGTTCCCACAACCTCCCTGTCCCTGCATCTGACTCTTAGTTCTCATCAAAAATTCATCCTACCAACTCCATGCTGGCCTCATCCTAAATAGACGCATCTTTTCTTCTTCCTTCTGCCACGTCACACACACACGCAAGATGCAGGTTTTATTGGGAAGGATAAGAGAAGGAGAAATGCACCAAAATACAAGGCACTTAAACATATAAATGTAAAGTTTTTCCAGTATGGTAAAACCCAAAGTACCACACATAAAAGCACTATACCCAGTTTGTTCTATTCATAATATTGATTTGTTTAACTGTTAGGTCCTATATGATTATAGGTTTCTCACTGATGTTGGAAGCAACAGCTCCTAGATGTCAAAGTCCAGGTGAAACAGTCTCCAAACGTGGTTCTGTATTTTTGTCCTGTGTTTAATAATCTTTTATGCATGCTGCAAGGCCTGTTTCCCTAGAGACGTGTGAGGTTTTTGTTTCATTTTGAAAAGCTGGATGATGAAGTAGAGAGTTCTATAGTGTTTCATCGACATATTTTTTTAAATCTCATTAATTATTTGCATGTTCTGGAGGGTTGTTTTGCTCCCTCCCCTTCCAATGCAGTTGAGGGCTTAAAGCAATTTAGACAGAAGTAAGGTTAGTGCAAGAAATAATTTATATTCTGGCTTTGCCAATACATTACTTTAGGAAAAAAAATGAATATCCTGAGAGAAAGATTTAGATACATGAGCTATTTTTCCACTCAAACCACAATTTGCTCATTATTACTCCAAAGCATTGCCTTAGCTTAACTTTGTCAAGTCTAGTTAGACATAAAAAATCTGTGCTTAACGACCTGCAAAGAGAATAAATGTGGAAAATTTATATAGCCCCTGCATTTTTCAAAAAGAAATTGGTCTTGTATTATAGACACTAGACATTCATGAAATGATACATATTCATGAAATACAGACAGACCTCCCAGATCTGACTTCTAGCACGTAATCAAAATGTTTTTCTACAAAACGGAATGGTGTGAAGAGAAACTATGAAGCAGATACAGGATGCTCAAGTACTGTGGTCGTGGACATCACACAAGCAGCTAAAATCCTTAGTTGAAGTATTAATCCACACTGTCTCTAACTGTCCATATATGTTTGCTCTAGATTAAGAGTACTGAATACAAACTAAAATTTCTGTGACTAATGTCAACCTTTATTGCCCCAAGGTACACTGTAATAGCTGCTTTGCCTATAGGCTTCAAGATTACTGAGAGCAGCTTTAAACTCTCACAAACTGTATTAAGTACTTGCTATCATCACAGCCTCTAATATTCATCAAGGTGTGCATGTAACTGACAATACAAAGAGACATACAGTCCTTACATACAGATTCAAACAGTACTGGAAGACTCTTGTTGAAGTATTCTACCCAAGACCAAAGTAGGTATTGATTATTGTGACAATGGCAGCTTAAAGATTTTGGAGTGGCAGTGTTAAACAAGGTATTATCAAGAACCCAATAAACAGGTAGACGCCTAGAATTTTTTTAAGGTGGTGAACAAAATACGTTTCTGAAGAATATATGAAAAATTTCATAGAATCATAGAATCATAGAATCATAGAATCCTAGGGTTGGAAGGGACCTTAGTAGATCATCTAGTCCAACCCCCTGCCAGAGCAGGGCCACCTTAGAGCAGGTTACACAGGAACGTGTCCAGGCGGGTTTTGAATGTCTCCAGAGACGGAGACTCCACCACCTCCCTGGGCAGCTTGTTCCAGTGCTCTGCCACCCTCAAGGTAAAGAAGTTCCTCCTCATGTTTAGGTGGAACTTCCTATGCTCAAGTTTGTGCCCGTTACCCCTTGTCCTATCACTGGGCACTACTGAAAAGAGCCTGGCCCCATCCTCCTGACACCCACCCTTCAAGTATTTATAAGTGTTAATTAGGTCCCCCCTCAGACGCCTCTTTTCCAGGCTAAAGAGACCTAATTCCCTTAGTCTATCTTCATA
>VXBO01008078.1:429752-445515 GCA_013400135.1 Rhinoptilus africanus
TTGCCAGGCTGAGTTCTAAGGCAGCCTTGGCTTTCCTCGTTTCATCCCTGCACGCTCTGGCGGCATTCTTATAGTCCTCCCAAGGGATTAGGCCATTCTTCCACTTAGTATAAACTTCCTTTTTCCATTTGAGCTTGTTGAGAAGCTCCCTGCTTAGCCAGGCAGGCCTCCTGCATCCCTTGGCCGATTTCTTGCTCTTAGGGATGCACCGATCTTGATCTTGGAGGAAGCGGTCTTTGAATTTGCAGGGAAAAAAAAAGTTACCCTGGGAAGAACAGGAAGGGCTGGCAGAGTTTTTCTTTCTCCTTCAAGAGCAAGGCAGCAGAACAGGTATTATAACATAAAACAGCTTGGAAGAAAAACACTTCAACCTAACCACCAGCAGGCTTAAAATAGTAACCACTTTCAAAGGGCAGGCTCTCCTTCCATTCTTGCCTCACATTACAACTAATTTGTTTGATTAATAAGAGAAATAACGTTCTCCTCCATATTCATCTGTCTCTCAGGGGGAGTAATTTCTCACTGGGCACTGTATCTATTGGGGAAAGAATGAGGACTGGAAAAGACCTCTACTTGTATCAGAACTGCAATTTCTCTTTTAGAAAGACAGCATGGTAACGGGCAGAGTTAGTACGTAATAACTCACATGGTTTTCCTGTTGATAGGTTGTAGCAGTTGCTATATTCTGTCTTCCACATTTCCTCCAGGAGCTCCTAACTATAGGTATCAATTTGCAGAGTTGCTAGCCTACCCAGTAATACTGAAGCTTCTCATTTTGAAAGGTACTGGAAATAATGCAAATAACATTTTTCCTCGTTCCCACTCCAACTACACTTTATAGGTCCGATCACTGCAACTCATTCTACCTATATATTTTAATTTATTAAGTAGATCATCAGTGAAGGCTGCTGAAGAATTTGACAAGGTTTTTTCCTCTATAAACATGTATTTGCTCATCATCCACCCATTTAACAAAAGCGGCTCTACTTCCAGTTTCTCAAGATTTCATTAGTGAAATAAAACCTAGGCTTCAAGCCTAATGACTGCAAAGCCACTTCCAGGCATCAACCACACACAAAGCAAAACAGTATTCCCTCCCCAAGACGTACCACTGACACCATTGCTCTCAGCATTCCCCACAAAACCAGCAAATGAAAGCATTTTCCATACAAGCTCTGGTTTGCTTCAGTACTACAATAAGTGATTTCAAATACAGCAATTATACAGTGAGGTTAAAAATACTTTAGGACATGGAAAAAACCTGAAGCTATGGTTTAGGCACAAAAATCCTTGATATTTGAAAGCTTCATAGATAAGACTAGTTCTTCAGATGCACGCATTTTAAACACAGTTTAGTATTCATTTTAGATTCTAGAGCTACAATACGTATGTTTAAAAAACCCTGAGAATATCAAGGGTATCATATTTCTATTTCAGTTATTCTCGTAAGAAAGTGAGAGATATTTTTCAACAATCAATAAAAAAAAATATCTTACAGATACAGATTATGGAAACCACTGCACCCAAACAACAGAGGAAGAAAGAAAATAAACTGCAGATAATACCAACGCAAATCTAAATTTAGATCAACGTGCACATCAATCAAATGAATATTCTTTTTAGCAGAGTAAATGGTGAAGCCAACATGCTATACTAGCTTAGTTCAATTTCCTTACTATTATGCATTTATCTTTATAGCTTATTACTTTTAAACTTGTCTCACACATCTTTTCATGGCACTACATACACAGATTCTCTATCAGTTTTCCTGAACAACCTTGTAAAAATAATAACTCAAGAACTAAGGTGGCAAAGAGGGGAAGACAGAGTACTTTATCATTAAAAAAAAAATCAGACAAGAAAACACAGTCAGATTCGGAGAACTTAATGTGAGGAGTATCACCACTATGGGACTGATGATGTGTATGTATGACTTCCTACGTTAGAACTGGACACAGGGGCCTTAGAGATGGTTTTAACCGCTTACAGCAGCCGTTCACAACTTGGGGGGGGTGTGGGGGGGTGTGAATCCAACTACTGTCCAAAGGTTTTATTTTGTTGTCTGAAGAAGGTAAAGTATGCTCCTGTCACTGCAGTTACATGGAAACTTCCAGGGCTACTGTGTGTGCTCACTGAACTTTGATTTTAAAGGTAGTAATCCTACCAGACCCTTTTCACACGCTTTTTGTAGCGCTTCCAAAGGGCTGACTGAGCGAGACTGCAATGTATAAACTCACCCTGGCGGGAACCCTCACACTATGGGTGATCTTAACAAAATTAAAGGGACAGTTTCTGCTCTGATACCTATTCATGTTGCATTCCCTCTTTACTCACAGGGCAATTAAAATCATAAGATTTTTGTCTCTTAACTTCAGCTAGAAGAATGC
The DNA here is from genome assembly GCA_013400135.1 of Rhinoptilus africanus. Taxonomy (NCBI): domain Eukaryota; kingdom Metazoa; phylum Chordata; class Aves; order Charadriiformes; family Glareolidae; genus Rhinoptilus; species Rhinoptilus africanus. The sequence goes on from VXBO01008078.1 coordinate 432,140, forward strand.
TCGCTGCTAGGCACACCACGTGAACACTTAGTCTTAATTAAGAGAAAATCATATTGCCTTCCTGTTTTTAAAAATGACTGGTAACAAAGTCTCTATCTATCCATAGACAGATCCAAGATCTCTGTCAAATAAACAACTCTAGAGAAAATCGTCCCATTTTCTTCTTTTGGTTTAAATCACCAATTCCATTTAAAGGATATTACAGCAGGAAAGTGTGTAATAGAACTCCTGCATCAGGGCACTGGAACAGGGGAGCTTGTGCTCCTCCTGCCCATTCCCCATACTTTACCAGATACAGCTTTCACAGCATCAAGGATGCCAGATAGGGAATCCTGACCCCAATCCTGAAGTTTAAACCCTGCATGCTAAGTTCAGCTACCTCTGAATCCAATTCACTGTAATAGGCCAGGCAGAAAGCTTACTGAAATATTTCTATTGATGCCGTTCTGCCACACACCTAGCACCGCGCCGTTGTGAGCTAGGACTTGGGGATGCTAGGCAACGCAGCAATCCAGGCAGCAGGGAATAACACTGAAAGCGTCTTCCAACACACAAAATATTTTGGTGAAATCAAGGTAAGCAACCACCTGGGACTTTAAACCATGAGGCAGTATTTCCTCATTCTACAGCCACACAGTCAGCGCTCCAGCTTCATCACTCTTCAGCTACGGTGCTAAACTACTTTCCAACTTACAGAATCAACCTCCTTTCAAACACATTTTCATCAGCTTAAACAATGCGAGCAGGTGGCTTTTTTCTTTGTGTTTGAAGCAATGCAAAAGACATGATGTCAGAACTCCGAAAGTCTTCCCATAATAATGAAAAACCTCACTAAAATTCAGTAGCAGTTGCCAACTTAGAACTAAGAATATTTTATAAAAGCAGAAATCTCTCAGATTCTCAGAGAACTCAAAGCACAATTGCAATGAAGGAAAAACTAAACTCACAGCAATATTGCAATTTTTAAAGAAAAATGAAAAACTTATATTGAAATTCACAGTGACTATTTAAAATTTTGCCAATAACCACTAAAAGATACAGCACCTAGTGACTACCTAGTGACTACTGTACCAGAGGACAAACCACTTCCATGGAGAAACAATGAAGTCACACTGATGTTATTCAAATTACTATTAAATTTACCAGCCATACTTCCCTCCTGAGGATAACTGATAGTCCTATTTTTTTTTTTAAACTGAAATGCTTAAATAAGTGTGCAATAATGCACTAGGACCATAATTTAGCTACATCATTAAACCAAATTTACTGTTACAATATCAAAAGGGTGCCTTCTCTCTATATGAGTGATAACCAGCACGGGTTCTGTAATTCTTCTTTGCTATCACCTCATTGTACAAAACTAAAACAAGATACAGTTTCAGTATTAATTGCTAAAGGGCACTGTGTAACTTACACAGTTCCTCAGGAGCATAGGAACTTCCAGTGCTGAAAAGGTCAGTAGTTGAACTAACAAGGAATACTACTGAACAAATAACCTATGCCTAACAATTACACAAAACCAAATGAACCTTCTAAGACATTTTTATTTCATAGCATAATTAGGTAATTTTTCTGTACTCAAGCTGCTATGCTAATATTAACTCTGCATCTTGAAAATTAATATATATTCTTATATATATAAAAACCATAAAAATATGTAATATATGTAATGTTATAATATTTTTATATATCATTTATATGTATTTTATACCTATTTAAAAACACTTGTCTTTGTATTGCTTCCAAAGGTGTTCATCTTTGCAAATACAAGAGGAAGCACAATGAAATGATAAGCTGGAAAATCAAAACTATTTTAAATCTATGGAGGTAATTCTAAAAATGGAGAAACCGAGACGAACAATGCCCCATTTGTAGGGATGTTTTCCGGCAAGGGAAAAATGTAAGTTAGAAATGCAAAAAAACCCCAAACCCAACCTAAATAAGTCATCAGAAAAATAACAAAACAAAGCAAGCTGTATGGCAATCAACAACCAGGGAGAAAAGAAAATAAACATTAAGGATAGGACACCGAATGGAAAATTAATTTTGTGGATGTCAGTCTTTACTACAGAAAAGGAATAACAGTCTTAGAACTGTTCTCAACAGATTAAAGAAATGAGAATAAAGTACTTGTGTCAAAAGAAAGAAAAGACTGCATTACCATCAATATAAGAATAGTACTTATGTACAAATTCTAGCAGAGTTTTTGTCATCTATTCAGCGTATCACTCTTAAACAGTAATAAAACCCTTTACAACTGGAACTTGTGTACTGGACATTTACAATTTTTCAACACAAAAACATGCTGCAGCATGAGCCAGGCCAGCAAGCCATAACTTCAGTACCAGGTAAAACAGGACACTTTGACAAACCCAGCCTAACAAGGACACGCCAGTACAACTCCTGAACCCAAACTGCTATTATCCACTGCTTATTTTTCCTTCCTACCATAAAAGTTAGAGGATTTTCAACAACATTCTAACAAAGTTCTTTGCAACAGACTTTTGAGGAAACAATTAAGGAAACTAAGATGGAACAAGGTAAGAAACTCATTTTAGGTATGGATCAAAAGCTGCAAGAACAGATACAAACAATAACTACGCAGAAGAGCTATGCTAGAATCGGGTATCACAGCGCCCAGCATAGGTAAGTGCAAGGTACAGGAGGATTTATCCAACTGGAATTGTGCAGGTGCACCATTTAAATCCTAGGGCAAGATGTCCAATATCATCCAATATTCATTTTCAAAAGAGACTTAAGCTCTAAAAAGATTATGTGTCACTGAAAAGTTTGTAAGAGTTAAGAGCCCAAGTCTCTTGCAAACATGAGAACAGATGACATTTTTAGACCTAGAAGCAGTAAAATTCTGAACAGCCACTAAATGAGCAGCAAGATTCAAACTAGGAAACAAGACGTGCAGCCCGAAGACAGAAACAGAAAGTACTGCTGAAGCATTCAGGGGCGATAATTGTAGGAAACGAAAAAAGACTAATGCAGAGAACACGGGAAGTAAGCAGACACAGTTTCCCAACTGTGCAAATAAAGATCTTCGTGACTGTGTCTGTTCCATGACACCTGGATGTTAAGACAGTGTGTGATAGGTTTATGTAAAGTTAAACCCTAAAGCACATTAAAAGAATGCTAAAGCTCCAAAATCAAGGACTCTGATAGAAAACATCAGAAATTATGTTGAGACCTTGAGAGCCTAAGGAGACTTTTCAACGAAGTAAGCTTCTTTAAAAAACTGCAGTACAAGAAACTACATTCAGGGTGATCTTATCAACTCACCAGCAGAGTTCAGACCTCCAGATCTACAAATGACCTACCACCGTCTCAGACTGCATCCGTGTAATCGATGCTAGGACATTACTTCCTGTGCATGGAAATTAAGAGAGTAGATAAAAGATGGAATAAGACCAAGAAATACACTGCAAATTCTGAATTTTTGGACTTCCTGCTCTCAGCAAAACAGAAAAACATATTCTAACAGACAGTTACAACTCCTAAATTCAATTTAAAAGTACTACAGGGGTGTATGCTATGGCAATTGCAGTTATCTCTACCCCTTTGCACCCAGCATCTCTCTACGTGTACCACTTCTGCTCCACTCTGCTTCAAGCTCCTGCCTCTCTATTTATTTTCTCCCTGCATCAGACTGAAAAGCCTGAATTCTTCACAGTCCTATTCTCTGTCAAATTCTAGGTCTCCCTCTCCCCTTGTGTTGCCATTCTCAGTCCTAAGACCCTTCATCTCCAACCACCTGGTTTACGACTCCTGCTGTTCCCCAATATTTCTACCCTCTTTTCCATCCCACTTCTCACTCCCCTAAACCACAAAATACCAGTCAAATTATTTCTCTTCCATTCTGTACTGATACAGAAGCAGGTATAAGAACGGCACATTTTTCTGTCTATGCTGGGTGTCTGCACATGGCTCTTTTTGCCCACTCTTCCCTATCTACCCTTTGAGGATGATGTCATCTGTTCACACCATCTTAACTAGCATCTGCACAGCAATGGCTTGTAAGCATGTCTATCCATCCACCTACTCCTGATTGCCTCCATATGGTACTGCTGCTTCTCCTGATTTTCTCTCCAGAAAACTTAAGCTTGATATGTTCACAACTCAAGCCCTTATCATTCCTCTCAAACCCTTTTTGCAGATAACAACTTTTGCCATTATCACCTCCTGTAATACAGGAAATCTTTCGTGACCCCTCTGCCTGCTTTTGAACCACATATCCACACTATATCCAAAATCCTGTTACAGTCTTCCTCCGTGTGTACATCTTTTTCTTTCTAAGAGTACAGCTCATCCAATACGTCCATCCTTGTTCAGGCACACACTGAAGAATTAGAAAGGGAGACGGAGATTCATCTGTTTAAATTTAGACAGGCTTCCCTACTTATCCTAAGTTATACTGAAAGTGAAGCAAGTAAATCTCTTTAATATATTAGTATTTATGCTTTCATTTCAGGAATCCTCTTTATCACGTCACCCTTAAGAGCTATGGTTTCAAGCTCTTGGGAGGCAGATGACACAGAGACAGCTCAAAGAGCTCAATCAGTTGCTACTCGGCCAGCTGGTACGTACTAATCTTTGTTCAAAGTTTCTGCAATCTTTATTTAGCTATTTCCTGAAGGTAAAAGAGTATGGAATAGAAAGGACACTAGACAGATACGTAGCAATTTTAAAAAATAAATAAAGTATGTTGTTATCTAAAGATAAATAATACATTGGATGGCTGTCTGAGACAAAAAGTTAAGAGAAGAAATGCACACATCCGAGTTACACAACTGCATTTTATAATTGTATTAATAACTTAAAAATAGAGGACCCCATCAAAATTTGACCAAACCCGCCATCTTAACACAGCTGCTTATATAAGAACCATGCTTTAACATTTAGTACTTTACCAAACTTTAAAAATTAAAAACTTAAAAAACTTAAAATCAAGGGAAAAAAATCAAAACAAGAAAAAAACCCACACTCCATACTTATTTGAGATGAAAAACTACCAGTAGGATATTTTATACTCAGATATTCTTAAATTACTTGCTTCAGCAAACTGATTTTTTAAAAAATATTATTTTAGGTTGTATACTGAATTTATTTCCAAGGTTTGTTTTAGCATTAGTACTAATTAAAACAGCTATTGTGCTACACTTCTTTTGCTCCTCATTATGCGGTTGTGAGCATTGTTCGTACTGATAGAACAGATTCAGAAATAAGTTACAAGAGAAAAAAGTGAAAATGAAGACACCCCCTGCCCCCTGCAAAGCAAAGGTCAAGAACATCATGCAAGACATCCTAACAAAAAACTGTGAAGTCTCTAGAAAAATTCATGGGGAACATACAAGATTTTTTTTAGAAGATAACATTTCAACACAATTAACAACCTACACTACTATAAATACATCGTACATGGGGACGGATCATAAAAATCATTCTTTTCTGATTCATGAATTAAACTGAATTATCAACCCATTTTAAGGGTCTGAATAATCTCTGTGAATCCCAATAGAAATTTTCCTAAAATACATGCGGGTACCAACTTGTCCTGAATATAATTTATTCAAGACGAGACCTAAATGTTCACTTGCATATAAACACATCAGGTGAAATTTGGCATGGCTCAAGGAGGCAGTTTTACTTCAGAGATGTTCTTAGGACAAAGGAAAAAAAAAAGGAAAGTAGGCAAATTCAAATATAGATTATTGGAAGCTTTTTAAGTAATAAACGTTTAATCCCCCTTTTTTTTTTCAGTGTCATGTGCTTTCCAGTGTACACAAAGTAAAGAGTGAAAAGGTAAAAATAAAACTGGCATACCCTTAATATATTCCAGAATTCATAAATCATTTGTAAATTTAGTCCTTTTATAAAGAATCCTTATATAAATCGGGGGGGAGGGGGGCATCAATCCCATATATGAAGCACAATTTAAGCCCAACATCACTGACCAATCAAAATTAGTGAATGCACTGCATCTCTCTGCAGTGAGGAGAAGCGACAAGGTAGGCTGTCATTCTGCAAAAGCTGCCCATCGCAAGCGTTCCTCTCGGCAGCACTGCTTCTCTTTTTTAGAAAGCTTGAATCTCAGCGGTGTCTCTGGAGACAAGAAGCCTTCAGTATGTTAAATTACTTTCATTATGTATTTTCAGATGCTTATTGATTCTACAGTAGAAGAGTGGGAGACTGCAGCAGCCTGTAAAGCAGAACTAAAGCAGTTGTATACATTAGCAGTATGCTGAAACAATGGCACACTACAGGCACAAATTTTCATTAAGGTCATTTTCTGAAGATATGCTTATTACCCTCTTTCCCTTCTACTCTGCTAACAAGTGAACAAAATGAATCCCTCCAACCTGGAACTGCTTCACCTGCATCGAGAATTTATCAAATCTTTAGTGGAGGTAAGATCTGTTCCTTATTATGCTATGCAGAATAAGCAACATTTAACCAAAAAAATTGGAGTAAAAAGGGAAGATATCAGATCCAACTTACATTAAGCGCTAGTATCTTGTTATATTTGAGACCAGGAAATCTTCAAATGCTATTTCCCCCTCCCCATTAAAAACACAATGGTAGAAAAATGTGATTTTGTATGAAAGTCTTGTACAATATTAAGAATCTGTTTTGTTCATACAACATAAAGACAGTACAGTTTAAGCTAATACAGCACTGGGGGAAAAAACCCACAGAATGCAACCGGGAATATTTTTTTCCTCTCTCAGCAGTATTTTCATATACTGGCAGTTAAATATGCTACAGATTTATTCAGTTACTCTTTGAAGAATCAGGTAGTCTGTAATTGGTGTATACTTACTGCTTTATAAAGGTTGGCTAATATGATTAATCTCGGATTGATAGAGAAATCCCTCTTTTTTGTTGTTCTTTCTTTTAAAACTTATTTCTTTCATTACCCTGTACATTCAAGCTGTTTATTAAAAACAGGGATTTGCTAAACATTGATTTCAAGAGAGGAAATTATAACTGTGGAAATTAAACAAAAACATATTTCCTATAAAGCTCATTGACTCTGCTCAATTTCTCATTAGAAGACAAGAGAGTTGTATTATAAACTACCTGCTCACAAGAGCTATAAAACTACATTTTCTAGCTCTAGTCACAGACTCCCTACATCCAACAGTTACTGCTTCTCGTCGGGGTTTTTTGTAACCTGCGCTATTTGGAGATCAGGAAACTTCTCCAAAAAAACCTAAATTCTCATAAGTTGACAGAAGACTGACATGATTTTACTAGCAAATAGTGAACACACTAATTGATTTTCTATGTAATCTGTAAGACTCAATTTTAGAGATCTTTTATTCATAAAATAAGTGCTATTAGAAAATATATTCTTGCATTACTTTATTTTGAAATTATAAGCCCTACTTTTAACCTTTTTTTTCCTCCCCTTCACAAGGGCATGCAGCAACTAATTCAGTTTTACAACTGACAAAATGAAGAATGCAGTTGACCGGGTATCTTTCTAGCTGTATGACCTACAAGCAGCAGGATGCATCACTAAAATGTATTCTTAAGACATAAAGGAATTAGAAACAAAACATGGAACACACTTGTATTACCATTTACGTGCATGACACTTCAACAATATACATGGAAGACTAACACATCTGCTCAGATTTTCATTAAAAGAAGAGTGCAAAGATTGATTCTTAAAATGGTGAGCATTTCTTAAAGAGGGATTTATAATTTAAAACCAGAATTGTGGAAACTACTGATGCATGAAGAAACAATGAAACATGAATTCCCAAAAGGAGAATATGCATACTTCGCCAGCAAGCTGAATAAGGGTTTAACCAAGCTTTTTCTATACTACTCATTAAATAACTTATTTGTCATAATGACTAATGGATACTTTCTCTCAATTTGATGGTCTGTTATGTATTCTCCTTAAATGAAAATAAACCAAATTAAGTAACTCATGGTTACTCTCAAAGCACATGAACTGGATTTTATGATGTATAGCAACTTCTTTGACTAAGCCATCACTCAAAAGTAATGAGCAGGAATATAACAGAAAGAAATAATGCAACCATAAACTACAGGATGTCTACATACACTCTGAACACAGAGTTAAGAATATATTTTTTTTTTAAACCTGGAAAATAAAAAAGGCTGCTACAAAATGCAACAGGGGAATGAAATTAACATCACTTAAAAGAAGGTTTATTTATTATTGCTGGCTTGAACAGACACACAGAATATGTACTGGTCTGTAGAAGCATCTCAGGCAATTAAGAAGTCCCCATGTTTAATCAGAATTTTTTGCTGCTGATGTGCTGGAACAAAAAAAAGAAAAAAAAAACCTGCGAGGAATGAAGTAAGAGCCCAGCTACCACTTGGTTTCCAGGTTACAGTGCATGTCAAATATCTGTCAGTGACACCCTGTATCAATTTATGACAAGCTGCCGCAATGATGTGAAAGGCCCTTGAGGCAGACAGAACAGGTAGGTCAGCAGCTGCATGCTCCCCTCCTCGCCCCAGCCTTGGCAAGGCAAGGGGCACCGTCCAGAGAGGGTAAATTACCTCCCTGCCTTGACAGTCCTGCTTTTATTTAACTGAAATCTAATCAACACAACAAGGAGGTGATGTTTAATCTATCCATAAGACTTAGCACATCTGAAGTTGCTTGGTTTGGGTTGGGTTTTTTTGCACAAAGTGTCAGTTGCTGTAAGTTTAGAGTTAATATCGTCACTTGTTTTAGCAGATCTGCTTTTGATTTCCTCCTGGCTTTTGCTAATACGAAAGAGCTCCATTTATCCCGTAATGCATTTGGAATGGTTTCTTGAAATCCATTCACAGCCAGGGCAGCGTACACAGAGCAAATCGTATTACTGAGGGTTAAAATAAACCTAAGAGAGGTTGCCTAAATTAGAAATTAAACAAAGCTTTTGAAATATTTCTTGTTTCATTTCACACCTGAGACTAATACGTTCTAATTTACCTCTGTTGTATTGAAGAGGCACGTGAAATAGCTGTTGAAGCATACCAAGAATTTTCATCATACAATTTGCAATTAATAGTACTGTGCAATTGAGGCTTTTCAGAACTGCAGATGAAATCCATTTGCATATTATGTCCCAAGTGTGCTTAATTCATACTTTCATTAAGCAAGACCTCATTTTAGTTCACCTTGGTGCTATCCATTTTTAATGTATTCAGAATGGAACAAAGGTCTGCATTTAAATTTATTTTCATGCTAAGTACGTCCTCTCTTAAATTTAAAGCTACCTAAAAAACACCCAACCCTCAAGTATCATAACAAGAAATTGAGTAACCTCTTTTATTTATTCATTTCATTACAAACTCAAGAACTGGCTGACAATATAAATAATACAAACATCTGCATTACATGCAGATGCTACATTTACAACCTATCCATATGTGTAAAACAAAGCAGATGAGCCACAAAATATAAAATCTCGTATATGTAGAAATACTACTTTTTTTGAACCTTGCTTATTCTTAAGACAAACATGCTGTATATATAAATCTGTTGGATTTAATTGCAGTTTTTATTAAAAAACAAATAACAAAAAACAAACAACAAAAAGAACCTGAAAGAGACAGTTTTCTTTTTAACTATTATTTTCTAAAATTATTCCCTTAAATTTATTCTGGAATAAAATTAAATACTCTTCCATTCCATATAGGCACTGATTTCTTTAAGAAATTAAATATTCAAATCAGATAAAAAGAAACAGAGTTTTTTTAATAAACTTCATTCCCGCAAACCAACAAATGTTTTGCATTTGAAATTATATATATGTATATAAAATTGTAGTTGTAAGTTTCATGCATCTAGACGCACAAAAGATAAAAATGAACAGAAGTCTTCAGGCTCTGTAAAAACCTGCTGAATTACAGCACTTCAAGTTTCAGCCCACAACACTATTGCAAAGTGTTCATAAGAAAGAGGCTGATAAATTGCCATAAATAATTTAAATGTTCTTTTTATGATATATAAGCAACAGTGCTCGGTTCCTATCACTTTGTTTTTCCATGAGAGCCTTTTTAAAGTGATCTTGAGTACTAATTTGTTAATACTTAACAACATTCTTCTAAAATGACCCTCAACGCCATACAAAGGCAGTGCACAAGTATAGTTTATTCAACAAATGGGCCCTTTGTAAAAACCACATCACTATAAATAAAGCCTTGTCTCCTTAAGTGGAAGCTTTTCTTTTTTTTTTTTTAAACAAATCCTGCTTTCCTTTAAAAAGGAAAGACCCTATTCTAGATCCTTAGGCTTTTGAGTTCATGCCAATTAAAGCTCTAAACATAACAGAAAATCAAGAGTTTGATAAGAATAGATGCTTTTCCTCCCTCCTCCTACCCCAGCATTTATTTACAGTAAGTGTTAAAAAAAGAAATCAAATAGTTCCATATTTTATTTCACCTTTCAGGAGAAAAAACAACTGCAACAAAAGAATGTGTTTCTCCCCCATTCTGGAAGTCAACATGCAGTCTGAATCTAACATTACAGTTCGAGATGCCATTGATGACATCGACACCAACATGTACCGACCACTGTCATACCCATTAAGCTTTCAAGTTTCTCTCACTGGATTTTTGATGTTAGAAATTGTTTTGGGACTTGGCAGCAACCTCACTGTGCTGGTACTTTACTGTATGAAATCCAACTTAATCAATTCTGTCAGTAACATAATTACAATGAACCTTCATGTACTTGATGTAATAATTTGTGTGGGATGTATTCCTCTAACTATAGTTATCCTTCTGCTTTCACTGGAGAGTAACACTGCTCTCATCTGCTGCTTCCACGAGGCTTGTGTCTCTTTTGCAAGCGTTTCAACCGCAATCAACGTCTTTGCTATCACTCTGGACCGATATGACATCTCCGTAAAACCTGCCAATCGAATTCTGACCATGGGAAGGGCTGTGATATTAATGACATCAATATGGATCATTTCACTTTTTTCCTTCCTGATTCCTTTCATTGAAGTCAACTTTTTCAGCCTTCGAAGCGCAAGTACTTGGGAAAATAAGACACTTTTGTGCGTGAGTACAAATGAGTACCACACTGAGCTCGGAATGTACTACCACCTTCTTGTTCAGATTCCAATCTTTTTCTTCACCGTTATAGTAATGCTAATTACATATTCCAAAATACTCCAGGCTCTAAATATTCGGATTGGTACAAGATTTACAACGGGACAAAAGAAAAAAGCTAGAAAGAAAAAAACTATTTCTTTGACCACTCAGCATGAAACTACGGACGTGTCCCACAGCAGTGCAGGAAGAAATGTTGTCTTTGGCGTAAGGACTTCTGTCTCTGTCATAATTGCTCTCCGCCGAGCCGTAAAACGGCACCGGGAGCGACGAGAACGGCAAAAGAGAGTCTTCAGAATGTCCCTCTTGATTATCTCAACATTCCTTCTCTGCTGGACACCCATCTCTGTTTTAAACACCACCATCTTATGTTTGGGCCCAAGTGACCTTTTGGTAAAGTTGCGATTATGCTTTCTAGTAATGGCATACGGAACAACTATATTTCACCCTCTACTTTACGCATTCACGAGACAAAAGTTTCAGAAAGTTCTGAAAAGTAAGATGAAAAAGCGAGTTGTTTCAATAGTGGAAGCAGATCCCATGCCAAATAATGCTGTAATACACAACTCATGGATAGAGCCTAAAAGGAACAAAAAGATTACCTTTGAAGACAACGAAGTAAGGCAGAAATGTTTAGTACCTCAGGTTGTCACTGACTAGATTTCAGTATTCACCAAAACACATCAAGCGGAATATTTGAACAAATTGTAGAAAAATACTGCCAAATAAGAAAAACTTTTTTAAACTATTGGCGAGACTGTAAATTTTCAATATGTATGTTAAATAGACTAGGTCTTGTATCTTCAATTTCTTCATTATGTAAGATATATGTTGCATGGCCGTTTGTTAGTGTAACACCATATGTATATTTGTCAAAAATATTCAAGTCCTCTTTTTTAGAAAATAAATAGCCTTAAAGAAGTGCAAACTTTTCAAAATATTTGTATGGCTCAGTTTCTCTGTAAATGTAAAAGAGTTTTTAAACAAAAAATCCACTTGGGAATACTTTTCTAAAGCACAAGTTCAACATTTTGCATGATACAGTATTTTTAAATTCAAGTCATAAGCAGTATTGATCAGAGATATTCTGAATGCTCTACAGCTACAACTTGGACACATTTTGACCTCATACTTAAATAGCTACTTAATTCAAATTTCTCCAGCATGCAATTACCATGCACATGTAGATCAAGCCATTTACGTGATGTCCTTCAATTAATGGTTCAGAATCTGTTAATTTTGGTAGGGGGAAAAAAAATAATTCATGTTGGTCCAAAAATTGACAGCTCTTTTCAGAAAATAAAAAAGTCTTGTGTATACAATCCCAGATCCACAGTTTCTACATAGAAAACGCATAACTTTGAATAATTACAGAGCAGCAGTGGAGGGAGTAAAGGGAAAAGACAGGCTAAATGAAGGCAAAAATCACAGACAAGACAGTTATTTGTCTTGATGCTAGAAGACAAGCAACCAACACAGGCATTTCTGTTCAAAGGTTTGGATTTTCACATTGAAGGGCTTTAGCTAGATCTCTAGCATGCAAAGATTTTCTTGCCCTCAATAACTTTTGTATTATTTTGACTTCTACTTTGATGATGTTCTGTTCTAGCTATGCAACTGCTTTGTCACAAACCAGTCACCAATACTGCTAGCTACGCTATTTCTGTATTTCCTCGACAGCTATGTTATACCATCATTCCACATCCTCTTCTTCTATCTCATCTTATATCTGCAAGGAAGAATCAAGAAGCCTTATGAAGTCACCGTCATCCATAGCACTGTAACCAAGAATTAAGATATTCATCCAAACAGAAGTTTGTTGAGTGGTTTGCACTATTCCACACTTTTAAAAAAATCATAATTTCAATGAACAGTGGCTACATTCACTGACTTAGTTACCAGCTGGGGGGAGAGAGGGAAACAAAACAAAAAACAGCAAAAATCAGTTAGCATGATTTCATTTGTCTTGTTATATAAATTGCTCAGTGTGTCACCAGCTAACAGTATAATTAAAAGGCTAACTCTCAATAAGAATTGGCTTCTATTAAAAAAAAAATCAAAACAAACAACAACAGAGCATATCCTCGAACATGAGAGCTAGTTTGACTAAAGTAGTACATTAAAAATAGCGATTTCTGAAGCACCTTTCTGAAGTTGCATATTAAAATAAAAAGTGCAGATTTAAGGGAGTAAAAAGCTATTTTCTGTTACATCATTAAATTATTAATCATATCCGTATTGCCAAAACTGTTTCTGTGTTTACAAAAAAAAAAAAA